>PVKB01006475.1:0-60860 GCA_004027205.1 Ctenodactylus gundi | reverse complement strand
CTCGGCCGGTATCCAAAAGATCGGACGGACACGCCCACACCGGAACAAAGGTTAGCCGCTCTAGGAAGTGGACGCGGCGGCAGGCATCTGCGCATGCGCCAAGCAGGGAGGGGTGGGGAGCTTTCCGGATTGGCTCGGAGGTTTGCGTCACGAGGCTCCGCCCCTCGGCCTATCTCACCCCATGCGGCCCAGGCGGGACGAGCTAAGGGTGAACTACGATTGGCGAGCCGAGTGCGGCGTCAGTGACGCAAGAGGCGGCGGGGCGTGGCCGGACCCTGATTGGCTGGAGTGCTCGTGGGCGCTGGGTAGCAAGAGATTCGGATCCTAGGTCTTCCGGCTGCTGCAGTGCTCGTCAAGCTTCGCTGCTGCGAGACCGTGTGCGCGAAGATGCGGAAGGTGGTTTTGGTCACCGGGGCGAGCGGGTGAGGCCTCCCTAGGGATGGTGGAGGCTGCTCAGGGGTCCGGGGGAGCGGAGGTCTGCAGCTCGCCCCGCCCCAGCCGCGCCCACTCTGGGCCTTGGAACTCGGGCCGAGCTCCTGCCCACCTGTTTTCTGTGTTGCCCCCTCCCCCCACCACCACCGAGGCGTGGGGCGTGCGGACCCCTTGAGGTGCTCGGGAACCGGCGTTTCGAATTAAACGTGTCAGAGGCAGGGGAAAGTTGAGCGCCAGTGCTGGGATGAGCCTGGGGTTTTCAAGGGGAATGGAACTTTTCAAGCTGACCCTGACCCTTCTCTGCCTTTAACCTGCCCGTCAGTGTTTGCTGTTAATGCCTGAAATTTGGTTTAGCCCTGGCCACGCGGCCGTGGCCTGTACTCCGGGTATTGTGATGTGTGCAGTGCATATTGACATTTAACCCTTGCTGTTCTCACATGAGGATGAGCGATTTCAGGAATTTTGCAAGGTTTCAGGCTTTTTGCCCAGTTTCTGATGTTTTGCCAGCAGTTAGCGTAAGTCTTGCAGACAGCTTGTTGCTCAAGTTATAATTGCTTGCAAAAAAGCTGGCTGAGCGCTGTCCCCATCGTTGGGAGTTTTATATTGCTCTTTCTGAAGTAGCTTCTTTAAGATCTTTGAGTGGCAACTTCGTCATCCCTGCTTCTCTTTTTTGGTCCCCAGCCAGTACATATTCCTATATTCTGCTTACTGTTATTGAGTTCTTCCTCTTTCTATTGGTTAGTCAACCATAGTGGTTGAAAGGGACTTGTGCCTCTCTTGGTACTGGTGCTTCTTGGGAAACACATCCCTTCCCTTATTGGGAATGCTTGATGATAACAGTGGTGGTGATGCCAACAGGCGTCTGAGTGCTTACCCTTGAGAAATCTAGACAGTAAAATAGAACATGCACGTGAGAAACAGCTGATACCACTTACTGCCCTTCTTGGCGCTGTATTGAATCACCGTGGTGAACAGCCTAATAAATACAAATGAAAACCACCTGTTGTGTTATTGAACTTTTTTGGGAGTGGGAGAGACAAGTCAGACATCATCCTTTGTCCCCAAGTGGCGAGTGTTTTCCTTTATATAATATTTGAGTATTTTGTGTGCACCTGAGCTTTGCACTGCAACTCAAATTACCACAGTTTTTCTAGAGTAGAGATAAATGCCTTCATTTGCCACCATACGAATGACCGTGTACCCTTGCTGAATTGTCTTTCCAGCGGCATTGGCCTAGCCCTTACCAAGCGGTTGCTGGCTGAAGATGATGAGATGCACCTGTGCTTGGCCTGCAGGAACATGGACAAAGCAGGAGCCGTACGAGCCACCCTGCTGGCCTGTCACCCTAAGGCAGAGGTCACCCTTGTGCAGTTGGATGTCAGCAGCGTGCAGTCAGTATGCAGGGCTTCCCAGGAGCTTAAGCAAAGGTATGTCTCTGGTTGACAGAGCTCTCTTCCATGATATCTGCAGCATAAGATTTAATAAGAAAAGAAAGGAGAGGGAAATCTGAGAAAGGCACATTGTAAGAAAAAGTTACGGTATGGAGATCTGCACAGAGTGACATTCTCAATTATAATTATTTTATGAAGGTTAATATATAAGACTATACCTTGATGTGTGATCTGTCATAATGAATTAGTGCAACTTCTTTGATGTTTAAATTCATTTTTGCATATTATTTCCACATAATAAGTTCATTGAAGAAGTAGGGCAAGTATTGATATGAACCAAAGAAAGAAAGAGACAGAAGTAGGAATGACATTCCTGTTACGGTCATCTGACTTTATTCTGTTTGGGTTGATCCTAAAACTAGGCTCTTTGCCCTGCTTCCTTAGGAATTATTTTGTGCAGGATATTAAAGATTTGTTCACATCTGTAGAGTAATTGGCATATTATAGACATTTGACAGATATAGAGTTCTTGGATTTTTAAGATCTTTTTGACAAAGATGTTTGCTGGAGAGTAGTTCTTGGCATTTTACTTCTCTGAGTTGATAGGCATTTGTAGTTCCTTGTTCCAGATGCGCACAATTGCAACTTGTGCATAGAGCAAAAGCCAAAGCTGTTTTTTCCTTCAATTCCAGTTCTTATTGTCTTCAGTGTAGTTTCTTCCTCCTCTACTGTTGAATTCCTATAGTTTTCCTGAGACAACCTTTTCTAAAAAACCACTGATATTGTGTAGATTCCCTTTCAAATGAATTGTGATATATTCTGTCCTCCTTACACCTCTGTAACTTAGGAAGTATAACAACCTCTAAAACTGCATCTTAAGTATCTTAATAAAATTAAAAATATAGGAAAGAACTTCATAGGCATTTTTTCCATAGACTTTCCTACCCAGATGGCTGTTTTGCTCGTTTTGTACAAATTTAATTATTTTTCCTTTCAGAGGCAGAAAACCTTCATCCTTCATTAATAGTAGCCCATATCAATACATTTGACTTTTGAGATTTAAAAGTGTTAACATTTTAGAGTGTGGACTATTCTCAGTTGCTCCCACAGATTCAAAATATTTGGTAATGTGTCAACAAATTTAGCACTGTATATTTATCAGGTATTTATGAGAAATTTAGCAAAAATTTAAAGCAGTGTGGCCATGGGACACAAGGACATGCTGAAGGTAGGTTCATTTGACCCAGCTGCCTGTCGTCAGTATTTTAGTGCAGCTTTGATGTATTTATTTAATCCCCAAATAATTGTTTTTTAGATTGATGCTTTTACCTGGATTTAGAAAACAGTAGTGATACTGATATTTACCAGATTGAGAATATTAAAGGTGTCCGGAAATTTCCCAAGGTCACTATCAAAGCTGTCCTGCACCTCATGGCCCAAGTGGATACTGTTGGTGTGGACAGTAAATTAGAGCCCGGACAGCTTGAGAAGTATCCTTTCCAGTTTGTGAAATCACCACCGTTCTAGACACTTAGTCTTTCCATCTGTAATATTCTGTTCTATTTGACACATGCAGTTGAAAACTCTTAAATACTGATTCCCAGAGTAAAACAGCTGTACCAGTTGTTTCATTTCTGAGAGGAGTGAGTATATTTTTTACTGAAGCCAGAGCTGAAATTAGTGTTCTGGTACAGTTACTATGCTTTGCTGAGAATTTCTTCTTCATTTATGTCAAAAATAAATTGATATTCCAAGACAAGAGTTTCCAAATTGGATACTGGAACAATCAACAATAGATGGAACTGTTGTCTTTGTGGCACTTAAGTGCCAAGCCAGTGGTAACAGTATCAGCATTTTGAATGGCCTGGAATTAGAACCGTTGGCTGCTAAATATTTAAAGGATAGTGAAGAAAGGCCTGTGTGCAATCTGTATTGGCAGCTGTGTGGGTAATTCAAGTCCGCTATGAGTGGCTGTGACCTAGTCCTGGGTTGAAAGGAGATCACAGTAGAAACCTAGGAGATAATCTGATTGTGCCTGGAGTGCCCTGAGAATAGCCTGCTCTGCCTCCGAAAGGACACAAAGTGTATTGAGACTTCTGTAGATTTAAAAATGAAAAGGCTTTCCTAAATTATTGTTTCATAGTTCACTTTAAGACAGATGTTCTGGAACCTACCAAGAATATTTTAACCCCATTTGGCTTTTATAATCTCATTGCATTAAAGTGAATGTTCGTTCTTTTGTGAGGCATTGCCCCGTGCATGAACACTAATCGTTTCCTCTTAGGTCTTCTGTTTTAGTAGACATTTCAGCGTTCAGATTCCAGCACTTAAGTTATCACACCAACTCCATTATATGCTAAACCAATTTTACTTGGCAACTAGGGGAGATGTGGGAGGAAAATAGAAGGTTGCTGCCCGTCCAGTTCAGGAGGACAAACCTGAAAGGATGTATTGATTAGAGAAGATTTGTCTCTAAAGTCCTTTGAGATCACTGTCAGCAACAACAGCAACAGCAACAGAATCAAATATTTACTACTGTAGGTAAAGGAAAACTATTGAGAAAGAAATACTGTAACTCTGATGTTACCTAGCTTGCAGTGGTTCAGAAAGTATTTTCTGTCCTCAGGCCCTCTGTATTACAGAAATAAAATAAATATAAATGAATAAAATATAAATAAAATTTAATCTTGTCTTCTTTGTTTTAACAATCTTGGTATTTTACTTACAGGTTTCAAAGATTAGACTGTATATTTCTAAATGCTGGGATTATGCCAAATCCACAATTAAATATTAAAGCACTTTTCTCTGGCCTGTTTTCAAGGTAACTTTCATTTCCCAGATGACTCAATTGAAGGAAAATGTTTGTTTTTCTGCCTGTTTTTCTCTTTGGTGTGTTAAGTTGGGAGGGTAAAAGATAAGGGAATGTTAAGAAGGATAAAGACATAGAAAGGAGGTGTTTCAACCACGTTCTGAAAGAAAAACTTTTTTGTGGGGAACACTGCAAATTATGGTATTTATGGTGTTCTAGGTTTCTAGGACATTCCATGTGGCCAGATGTTTTGGGATGTCCGCTGTTGGTCTGCTGAACATACATGTCAGCAAGGTCATTCTTAAATTAGAGTTCTTGGGAGATGTGGTTCTAGGAAGGCTGCTTTGGAAACATTTTCAGGCTGTGCATCAGGTGCTGTGACCAGTGGCTTGGAGAAATGTGAAAACTAACATCACTCTGGAAGATTATCAGTGCACGTTTCTATTGTGGCTTTAAAAAATGCATAACTATAATCCAGAGTAAGAAGTGTCTTATTTTGTGACACGGTATACTCATCCATAGTATTAGTATGTATTCTCTTTTATTTTTGAGATCATATCTGGCTGTGTAGTCCAGGCTGGTTCTGAGCTCACTGCATAGCCCCAGCTGCCCTCAAACTCATGGTAATCCTCCTGCCCAGCCTCCTCAACGCTGAGCTCACTGACACGTACCACCACATCTGACTTAAATAGTAATATGTATTCTTACTATATGTTGCTCTCTACACTGAAACTTTTGGTTTTTTTCCTACTAAAACACCCCCTCACACAAATGCTATCGTAGTCTTAATCTACTAAATTGATCTTACAGCAAAACACCCTGTTACCATGTTCTCTGCTCAGAGAATTCCTGCTGAAGAGCAACTCACCATGCTCGGTGCTCTTTTCCTCTGACGTAGCTGCTCAGAACAGTTTCCCTGTAGCCTGTTTTGGAAAGCAATGTGGAGACTCATAGCAACAAGTTTTAGAGAGATGCAGCTAGCTTCCTGTGGTAGTGTGAGAGAAAGTGCCTCGTGCTTCTGTGAAGAGGGGAGTGAGTAGGGGAGCGTGTGTCCATCTCATTTAATTCTCCCAGGAACACTGTGGGGAATTGGTGTGTTTACATTTGTCATTCCGGAGTCAGGCAGGATGGTTAGTGTATGTAGGGGCTGATTGGGAGCATCTTCAGTGTTTAAAAAATCATCCTGCTGTCTTCTGCTGTTTCAGAAAAGTGATTCATGTATTCTCCACAGCTGAAGGGCTGCTGACCCAGCACGACAAGGTCACCAAGGACGGGCTCCAGGAGGTGTTTGAAACCAACATTTTTGGCCACTTTATCTTGGTAAATCATCTCTGGGCTTAGCGAGAACCTACTTAGGATGCTGGCATCTTGAGGACTTGCATGCAAACATTTTGGGGCCGCTTCCCTGAGCTCATTTGTTACGGCTAGCATTGAATTATGGCATGTTTAACTCCTGCGATCATTTGCCTCTTTGAAAACATTATTTGCCTATCATAGTCTATTGAGAGATTATTCTTTTCACTTGGCCCTTGAGAATGGAGGAAGTGGAGAAGCAAACATGCAGTCAGCTTCAGAAACAACATGCACAAAAGAGAAAGCACCCCAGTTCTGTTTTAAGCAGTGTGTGAAGCTGTTGTGGTGTCAGATGGCATGGGGTGGTAGGCCAGCTGTTCAGGAGGAGTGATGCGTAGTTAATTTCTCATTGTCATGACTTCTGACTTGTTAAATATCTATTCTTGGGTGATAACAATTCCAGGTGTAAGTAAAAGGTAAGTGAACTATGTAGCTTTTCTGGTTTTTTTGGTACTCTTGCTTTATGTTCACTCTCTTAGGTTCATTTATTACGCTGATACTTTCGTTTTACTTTTCTTTCATTAAAAAACACACCTACCCACTCCAGATCCTACATGAGCTACATAGTAGCACTAATGCTCAGCTTTGATGCCAGCTGCCTGTGGTTCTTCACTGAAAGAATTCCAGATGCTGGATTTTCTTACACAAAACCTGTATCTAACTTATTTATATTCATACTTTACCTTGGTCCTAATCTTCTTCAAAGTTAGACCTCTTTGGAGCTAGCCTCTATTTATAATAAATTATGATTATGGAAAATTGGACTATTACAGAATCAGAACGGTGGGAGAAGTATTTTGTACTTAGTTGAGCAGCCATCTTTAAATGTGATATGAAAAAATCTTTTCAGAATGGTGGAAATGAAATGGAGAATTCTGCTTTTCATAAACTGATGTATCAAGTGTGAGCAAGTAGGAGAATCATATTTTATTTTGCTTTTATTTATTTATTTATTTATTTTTGAGACAGGCTCGCACTCTGTAGCCCAGGCTTGTCCTGAACTCACTATGAAGCCCAGGCTGGCCTTGGATTCTTGGCAGTCCTCCTGCCTCAGTCTTCCAAGTACTTTATTTTCCATTTCATGACGGTACTTGTATTTATTTATAATATTACTAGAAGTGAATCCAGGGCATTTGCACTTAACTACATACCCGACCTTTATTTTTTAAAAAATTTTTTAAAGATTTTTACTTTGAGACAAGGTCTTGCCAAGTTACTAAGTCACCCAGCCTGCACCTGAAGGTATCATCTTCCTGCCTGAGGTCCAGAGTGCTGGGATTATAGGAGTCCATTACCATGAAGGACTTTGTTTTTAATGAGATGTAGTATTGCACTTCTTTTTTTTCTTTTTATATTAACACTTTCAATGGCATAAGTTTATTGAAAGATAAGACTAGAGTAGGATTGAATTTGTATGCAAACTTTAAAAAAATAACTATAAAGCTTCATCAGCTACCATTTCCTGTGTCTTTAGGTATTCCTATTCTATTTCTTTGTGAGTTGTTCAATAGCAATGATAAGAGAATTCATTTATTAATACTGTCAACATAATAGTGTTTCTTAAATCTACTCTTTTAAAAGTTAAATTGTTGAAATCAAACATTTAGGTAATTTATTCAGGTTAGGGGAATGGCACAGGAGAATTATGGCCCTAGAGTAATTATCATGGTGTATACATGAATATTTACATAGGTATATCAGCAGGGGTTGGGGAGCCTGTTTATTAAATAAAATTGTACCTGGGCTTAGAATGCCTTCTGCCTTCTTTAGATAAAGTTTAAGAATCTTACCACATTTTGTGAAATAAAAACTGGGATTCTAGGTTAGGTATAAATACACTATGTAAATGGATCCATCTCTACTTTCATTAGCATGTATAATGACCAGACTTTTAGGGTTGTTACAAAAAGTAGAAATACATTCCATAAAGCTCCAGATGTAATCTTATAGTAGAGAAGCCAGTTAGTTGATTGAATGATTGAATGTCATTTTGATAGGTTTTCTTACTTGTATTTGGCCTCTTTGTTCACTGCAAGCGTGGAGCATATCTGAAAACTTTTTCGTAGATTTTTCTCTAATAAACGTATTGTGCTACATAGTTTCAGGTTTATTGAATTGCTGCAAAGTTCATACATAGAGTTCCTACATACCCTCCACCCAGTTTCCTATGTTAACATTTTGTATTAGTGTGGTACCTCTGTCTAAATAGATGATCCAGTATGTTCCATGATTATTAACTCCAGCCTGTGCTTTATTCGGTTTTTCCATTTCTGCCTTATGTCCTTTTTCATTTCTAGTGTCCCATTCGAGAGCACTGTATTCTGTAGTTACGTCCCTGTAAACTCTTCTCAGTTGTAACGGTTTCATAGACTTGACCTGATTTTGGTGACCCTGACAGTTTTTTTGGATTACTGCTCAACTGTTTTGTGGACTGTCCCTCAATTGAGATTGCTGGTACTTTTCTGTGGGTTGGACTAGGGGATGTGTCCTTGGAACACAGACCGCAGGTGTGCTACTCTGCTCACATCATGTTAAGAGTAGGCACTCTCCGTGTGACGCATGGTAATGTTGACCGTGGTCACTGTTCCTGAGGTGGTGATAGTTAGGTTTCTCTTTTCCTCTCTCCCTTTTTTTACTCTCTGGAAGAAAGTCGTTATGTGTGACCCACATATCCAGGGTTGTGCTCCACTTCTTTTAAGGATGGGTTATCTATAGAAACTACTTGGAATTTTTCTGCAAGAGAGATTGGTCTCTTCTGCGTTTGAAAAAAATGCTTTATTCAGTCAGTTCTTATGTCCATATGGACTCAGAGCTATACATTTTCTACTTTGAAGTTATAAATATGACCTCAGGTAGCAGTTTCCATTAGCACTTCTATCTCGTGTGGTTGTTCCTGTCATTATAGTTTTCCATTTTATATTAACTTCCATTTGAGCTCTTACTTTCAGGAGGCACTCTATGATGCTTAGGACTCATCTTGGGTATTTCATGCCTTTATCTTTAAGAAAACTGATTTTTTTGGGGGTTTTTATCAATCAAGATCTGGGTCCTTGTTGCTACTGACATGTTTGTAATCTCTAGGCCTTCTGTCTAGTAGAAAGGAGACAGACGTGTGCGCTGACTCATGAATGTATACATATCTCTGAATACTTTGTATGTCAGTAATCCATTATCTCTTAGGCCAGATATGCGTCAGTACTGTTGTTTGTGACCCCATTCATTGTTGCTTAAGTGATTCTGGTCGCTTCCTGTTGCTTTTCTGTGATGTCCAGTTGTTCCACTCCAGTGTATATGTACAGTAGATTCAGCGTTCTTACCCCAATTTCCCTTCTTGGACTTTAAGGCCGTTTTGTTCTTTTTCTTTGTCCACTTAGATTCAAGAACTGGAGCCTCTCCTCTGTCACAGTGACTCTCCATCTCAGCTTATCTGGACGTCATCTCGCAATGCGAGGAAGTCTAATTTCAGCCTTGAGGACATGCAGCACAGCCAAGGCCAAGAGCCCTACAGTTCTTCCAAGTACGCCACTGACCTTCTGAGTGTGGCTCTGAACAGGAACTTCAACCAGCGGGTAAGGCCCGCCTCGCTGAGGTGGACATGGCCCGGCAGTAGCTTCTTAATCAGTGATGTTTTGTCTTCTGCCAACATGGCTCACTGTTGCAGCTCGGATGGAAAGTTGGTTTATGTGAAGCCAGAGGCCAGAGTTAACTGCCTCCTGCTATGTATATTGTACGCCTGAAAGGCAGATGGATAATGGTGATCTGGGGTGGGACTCAGAGCTCTGTCTGAGGTTCCAGGTTTAGAGGACATTGCTTTGGAGAAGGTGAGCCTGGCCAGTCTGTTGGCTTCTGTGGCCACTACAGTATGAAATTCACACTTCTCGTGCTCAATTGCCTAGGCCTAAAATCCTACCCGAAAGCCTCTGTTCTTTCCTATGAGTATTTTCTCTTCCTTTCTCTCTCTTTCTCTCTCTCTCTCTCTCTCTCTCTCTCTCTCTTTCTCTCTCTCTTTATCTTTCTCTCTCTCTCTGTGTTTCTTTATTTCTTGTTGGGGTCTTGCTCTGTTCCATGAGTATTTTCTTTTGTTTCCTGGTGGTGCTATTGTGAGTGTAAGTCTGTGGAGTCTAATTCTATTAATATTTTAAAAAGACTTGCTATGTGTGGGACATGAAGCCAGGCTTAGGGGTCAGAGGAAGGAAAGAAAAGATGGTCAGGAAACCATGTCTTCTCTCAAGAGAGCTTTGTTGATCATGAATGGGACATAGTTAGGTGATGATCTCAACCTTATTTATTCTGAAATGGAGACCTTTATCACATGGGATTCTTTAGTGATCTGGCTCCCAGAGTCATGCCTTTTGATAAGTGGGAGGATGTAAAGTAGAAACTAAGAATGTATTCTGTTACTGGACTTGAATTTTGGCTCTGTCACTAGCTTGTAACCTTGAGCAAATTAATGTTTTATATTTTAGTTTTCTCTTCTGAAAAATTAGGATAGTGACTGCTTCACAGATTTATTGGGAAAATGAATGAAGGGATCAGCATGAAGCACTCTCAAAGACAGAAGAGTGCTTCTGTCTGCACGTATGTGTGTGTGCAAATGTGGTACGTGTGCTTGTGTACATGCACACACATGGGGGTGCGTATGTATGTGTATGGTTCTTGTGGGTGTGTACATATATGTATGAATGAGTTTATGTGGGTGTGCATATGGGTAGGTGTGTGCATGTTCTTGTGTATGTTTGTGTATTGGTTATTATTGCAGTTTACACTCTTGCTTTAGTTGTGAGCTGTATTTGACATGTCTTGAGATGTTTAAAACTGGTCACAGTTCTCCGTCAGTACATTGGAAATCCCTTTTTAGAAGTCATGATCAGAGATTGATTCATAAAAAGCTCTAGGAGTTTTGAATTTCAGTTGTCAGGAAAAGTGTGGGGTTTCCCCTCTTCTCTCCCCCAACAGCAAAAACAGGAGGTTTAGCTAATAGTGCTCCTTCCTTAAATCTATTGCAGTTGGGATTGTTTCTTAGCTCATGACTTTTCTTCTCTGACTTTTCTCAGGAAAGAAGACACTTAAGCTACTTTAGAGGGTTCCTTTTGAAACTGGTATTAATAAAAATGTTGTTAGACAGTTCCTAAGTCCCCCTGGTGGTTTATAATCATTGTTAGGGTCCTGCATGCAAGACAGAAATTCTCAGGACCATCCCATCTAATGCCTCTCCTTAAGCACATGGAATTCTTGTCGCCTTGGATGAGATTTCTTTTTTATTCTTTCTTCTGTATGTTGTTATTAGGAAGTCATAAATGTTGAAAACCCTGAGTTTTAATTTAAAAGTTTTTCCTTTAATACTAGCTAGTCCTAACTATTTCTAGATAGCTCCTAGAATAAGAAATATTCCTTAGCTATTTTGAAGCAACATATATTACTTTCTTGGGCTGGATGATACATCCCAGCTCTTGACTTTTTTGTCATTAAGGGGACTTTCAGGTGTGCTTGTCGTATGTCAGACACAGCCAGGCCTCTGTAGCACCAAACAAAGACAAGCTTCTAGCTTTAGTTGGTCAGGGTGCTGTGTGTCCATTGATCTATAGTATACTGGCATTTCCAACTTTCGTATTTAAAAGAAAAAGTGAGATTAAAAGTAATAAAATATGAGTTAAAATAGTCATTAAAATAAGATAAAATGACATGAAAATTAAACCAAATAAAATAATGAAATCAATCCCAGTACGTCAGGATTTGCTACAGATCACTGCAGGCCCTTCTTAACTAACATAAGCTGCTACAGGCTTTTGTTCAGGACAGATCTTTCTAAAATGATCTGTCTTAGACTGAGCACTTTATTTAGAAATCTTCAATTGGATGGAGTAAGTGTGTGTGGCACCAGCAGAGCCCTTTGTACCTTTGTGGTGCCAGGAGTGCCCATCTCGAGCTAGAGGTGTGGATCTTGTGTATTACAGGAAACAGAATGCATTTTAGACTTGGTTATCTGTATTTATTAGATCAGAAACTTATTGAACAGAAAGATTGAATTTTCTTGGGTCTGTTGAAGTGTTTTTTAGGATTGATAAACTGATCAATAATATGGAAAATTCAGGTCACTTGGCCCTACCTTTTCACCCCATTTCAGGATTGGTTGTTCTCTGTATTGTGAATCTTTTGAGACTAAAGACTTCATCTAAATTGACTGCTGCATCCTGAGTGCTTCTCATAGAGTGCTCTCAATATAAATGATTGTTAAACTAAAGTGTTCAGCCTAACCAACTTCAGATACAACTCAGAGCATAAATTCTTCATCTCTGGCTTCCTGGCTTATATGTATATCCCTTTTATTAACCAGCATACAGCTGGATGGGCTCAATCTACATTGAATTGCAATCTCACTGTGGTTCCTCTGTGTGCTCTCAGGGTCTCTATTCCAGTGTTGTGTGCCCAGGCACGGTGCTGACCAACATGACATACGGAATTCTCTCTCCCTTTATGTGGACACTGCTGATGCCCGTGATATGGCTGGTGAGTGATGAGTGCTTACTTTTGTAAGATTTGGGAAATGATTTAAGAAATTGAGCCTGAAGGTGGCAGAGCTCCACTTGGCTTCTTCTTGTTGGTGTTCCTTACATGTGACCCCTGCTTCGTGGTCCCTGGCTTTCCCACTGGTCTAGAATCTGTATATTTCTCTAAAGGCTCTTGGGACTTGCACCATATATCCCAGGAGTTCTGTGTAGAGATGATTTTGGGAAAACTTTGTGTTATACAGTGTTAAGCTGGATTCCTGAGGTTTTAATGTGGTCACATGTATTAAAAGGTCTCAGAAGGGGACAGCTGGGCACTGTTTGACCTAAAATTATGTTTGTTGCTTTTATTTCATGGGTGGGGTGTCTCACAGAACCATTACTCCTCCAGTTCACATTGGAAAAGTCTACTTTTAGGCATTAATCTGTTTTTGTTAGTAGTCGAGAAGAAATGGCCCTCTGTTGTGGCAGGCATAACTGAAAGATAAGGAGGACAGATGTTTTCATGCCAAAACTGGTTGACCCAGAGTGGTGGGGATTATTTTTTGATAGTCAGAAATGTTCTCTTAACTAGAAATGTAAGGTTTCCTTCTTGATATTTAAGTAAATAGTTCTTTAGTAACTGTCTTCTAAACCTCCTTAAATGACTTTTCTTTTCTTTTCTTCAGCTTCGCTTTTTTGCAAATGCTTTCACCCTGACGCCATACAATGGAACAGAAGCCCTGGTATGTTACTAGAGTTTTTCTAGCTCCTATAGTAATTCAGGGCATGTGAATTGCAAGTTCGTTGGTGGTAGAAACAATTTCAACTAAAAGGAGAATAAGAAAACAAGCTGTGAATACTCAAGATCCTGCTTGGGACTGAGTGAATGATCAGGCTAGGGGCAGGGCATTTGGAATGGAATGTGGAACTATAACACCTACTGTGGCCCTGGTCACTGTGAATGTAGAGAAAGCACTTCTGTGGAAGCAAGCTACCCCAGCAGCCTGAGGAGAGATAACAGGGGACACTAGAGAACAGCCATTTTGAGATGGTAGCTGGGCCACCAGGGAGCAATTTCCCACAGAAGAGGTCTATCTTGTGGGACAAGAGTATGGGCAACAACGTTTGTTTTTATTCCCTTCAGGGAAGATTTTCTTTCAGCTATTGGTATCAGAGGATCAAGTTGTTACTTTATTAGGAAAACAGCAGATTTCCTTAGGTCATGCTGGCCACTGGATTGCGTACGTTTCCTCATCAATGACAGGCATTACTAATAAGCCATAGTACTCTTTTATGCTGTATACAAGTGATGCCTCTGGAAATTTTCAGCCCAAAGCCTCAAAGGCAGACTGAACTGACAGACCAGAATTTTCATGTTGGATGAAACTTGTCATCAATTTTTACACTGTCTGGTTGAAACCGCACTGTACTGTGGTTAGTTGTTCAGGTGTTGACTCAGTTGAGCTCCCATGGGATTTTTGCCCTTTATCCTGGAAACCTGAGAGGATAGCACTGCAGTGTCTATATTTAGTAGATTCTCAAATCTTGACCACATTGAAATTAACTAAAGAGAACCTGAAAGGGATTCACCCATTGTTCTTGTTTTGGTCATCAGTGAAAAATTCAACGCAGTTATTATAGGGGCACACCCCATAGAAACAAGTGCTTTTATAGTATTTTAATTAGTTCTTAATATAGTTGTCAATTTATTATAAATATCAGTGCATAGTCATTTAATAATTACTCATCTGGAAGTCTATGATGCTGAAAATAAGCCTAGAGGTCAAATATATACTGAGTATCAATGATGGGGGGGGGGTTGTTCAAAGACAAAAATCTATTATTACTAATATTACTAAGTAGCTTAGAATTACGTTTCAACAAAAAGAATAATTCCATATAGGTAAGAAAAGAAGACATGCCAAAAGATGATAAGTACTCTAGGAATAATCAGAAAGTAGGACCAGTGGATGGTATCAGACTTAACACAGTGGCTAGGACTTGATCTGGGCTCTAAAGGACAGGTGGGATTTGGATAGGGTGGGCAGCATGACCCGTAGTCAGAGCTTAAAAGCATTGATCTTGCTATAATTTTCCAAAATGTGGATGTGTGGAAGGATATCCCTGTAAGTACTGTCTAGTGATGTTCTGTGGAGTGAGGAAGAGGTGCTGAAAGGTAGGTATGAAAATTAGAGCATATCATGTAAGAAGTATGAATCTTTCTTAATCTCAGAGTGGGTTTAGTTTTCTTAAGAAGAAATCTTGAGATCAAAAGGTCTAAAGCACAGTGGCTATGAGTGAGGCCACTAGATTTGTGTTGAACTCTGTTCAAGTGCCATATCTCTGGTTTCTGGCTGTGAACTCCTGGGCTTATCTTTTCATCCATCTGAGCTTTTCACTATCTGTCATAGGAACCCTAGAAATAAATGACAGAAGGTATTTTGCAAGGGATTCGATATATTTTAGCATGTAAGGTTTTAAAGAAAATAGTTTAATGAAACAGTACAATTCATTAAACTACCGGACCAATGGAGGGCCAATGGATGGGTCAGTGGACCAGATTAGAGAGTTTAGAAAAAAGCCTACAAACTTACTAAGATTTAGTTTATGATAGAGGTGACGTCTAAAATTAATTGGGAAAAGATGGGCTGTTCAGCAAATGTTGCCAGAATGTAGAGAGATCTTTTTTCTTACAGCAGAATAATATTACAGATGATTAGGTTACATGTAAAAATTAAAATGTAAAATAGTATGACTAGAAGGAAATATAGGGGATTTGGGGATAGTTTTCAGATTGTGAGGGCTTGTCTGTTACACAGACCATCCAAACCACTGAAAATTTTGACTAAATAAAAATTTAAAGATTTGTATTTCTAAAAGTTTCACTGTAAATAAAACTTAAAGACCTCAATATAGAGAAAAAAATATCTGCCATTCATGTTATAGATACAAAGTTAATTTTCTTAGCACATAAGGAGTGCCAGCAAATCATTTGAAAAGTGCTCTTGGAATGATGAGCAGAGGGCATGAGCAGCAAGTGTCTAAAGTGTTGTAACTGTGTGGAAGGATGCTCAGCCTCACTCATGAAGAGAAATGCAAATTAAAAGTAATTTTCCAACTCCAGCAATCAAATGTCAGAGAGTTTGATAATGGACCATATTGGGAAGGATGCAGAGAAAGGACTCCTCTGTGTTGCCAGAGGACAATAAACTAAGTCCTCTGTTATGGACTGACTCCTTGGCAAGGTCAATCAGAATATTAAAACTATGTACCCTTGATCCAACCATTCCATCTTTTGTACTTACAGATGTATTTAAACTTCTATATGGTGTTGTATTCATCATTTATTATTTTCTACCTTATAATAGCAAAAATTAGAAATAGCCTGTATGTCCTTTCATTGGAAACTGGTTATATAAATAATTGTACATTCCTAATATGGGATATTGTGCTATTAAAAAAGAGTGAAATAGCTCTGCATACACTCATTTACAAATATTTTTCAGGGCATATTGTGTCAGCGAAAAAATTTTTATGTTATATTTCCATTTGAGTTAGACAAAAGGATACATATGCTTTAAAATGAGTGGGGTTTTCTTTGATAGAATGTAGAAGATATTATTAAGCGTGACTGCTTCTACACAGAACTAGGTGGTTAGGAAATTGGAAAGAGATGAAACTTGTATTTTATATATGCATGTCTTTTGACGTTGTCCATGTGTATACTAATTGATTAATAAAGTTCTGTGTCAGTGACCTATACTATGGCAACAGCTGAGAATAACTTTAAAGAAGCTAGTCTACATACTGTGGAATTTATGAGTGTTAAGGCGAGAGGTAACTAAACAATGATTATGTTGCATGAAATAAATTTTCAAACAATACTGTTGAGTAGGTTGCTTTGCTTCGGGAGTGGGGACGTCTGGCCCTCGAGCTCTGCATGGCCTGTGAAATCATTCGGTCCAGATCAGTCAAGACAATTAAAGTTTACTAGAGGCTAATTTTTAAGTTGATAATTTTGTATGACCCTGAATGATGTCATAAATATTCAAATGGCTCTTGGCAGAGATAAGAATCCCCACCCCTGCCTTACTTACTTTAAATTCTAATGGCTTAGACCCCTGGGTTTGATCCTTGGCTCTGCAAAAAACACAAGTGGTGATTCGGAAGACATCAACAGTGACTGATGATATTTGGGTGGATATTTAGATTCGGTTAGAGGACGCTGTATCATGTTGATTGTGAGTTCTCCACCAGCCTCACTCACTCTCAGCAGAAAAAATAAATCATTGACTCACATTTTGCTTTCCAGATATGGATTTTCCATCAAAAACCTGAGTCTCTCAATCCTCTGGTCAAATATCTGAGTGCCACCACGGGCTTGGGAAACAATTATGTCACTGTTGAAAAGGTAAATGTGTTCACGTGGCTGCGTGGCCGATGCTGGCTGCCATGCTAGCGGGCTCCTTGTCCCTGGCTCCCCACGCTGTTCATCCTGTTGCTGTGGCCCACTTCAGTTTCTTCTCGTTCTCTGCCGCCTCTGGGCTTTTCATATCCTCTTCTCTCCACCTGAGCTGCCGTGTAGAAAAACTCTAATGTGATTGAATGAATTTAAATGTAATTTTCAAGATGTGAGAAAGTTTCTTTAATTGTTAACCTTTTGTTTTTGTGAAGAGTGAACCAGAATTACCAGTATGTGTGGCCACACCTGGCTAATTATTATGTGTTGCTGGGGAATTGAATCCAGGCCCTTGTGTATGCTAGGCAAGCACTTTAGCCACTGAGCTGGGTGTTGAGGCCTTTTTGACTTGAAAAATTTGAATGGGTGAATAAAAGATTTTTTACTTGAAAAAAAGATACTGTTTTGTAGAGGCTGAAAGTTTGCTTGGCTATACCACTTACTGATTAAAATGAAGTTTTTTATTTGTAACACAGACTGTAAAATAATAGTGAATTAAACAAAATAGAATTTCAGGTTTCTTGCAGTGGAAGTCAGTTTGGAGAGAGGTTGTCTTGGCCTGGCCTGCCAGCTGTGCAGAGTGTTGGACATTGGGTCCTTTTTGTCACTGCTCTGCCATGCTTGGGGTATGTAGCCCTCATCCTTCTGACTTGAGAGCAAAGGAGAAAAGAAGGGGTGTTCTGTTCCTTTTGGACAGAGTCCAGGGAGCACTTAGGTCTCATTGGGCAGAATAGTGTCACAGGGTACCCAGGCTTCTAGGGGTGTAGGGCATAGCTACTCTTATCTAGAGATCAGCGAGCCCAGCTACCTCTGGCCTCTTTTACAAGAAGAAGATAGATCTTAGGAAGTGAGTAGCTATTGGAAATTCAGAAGAGTTAACTTTTCCTGTCTTGTGCTTTTCCTTTATGGTTGCTTGATGTCTTTGTTGCTGGGTACGTACAAGTCAGGGAGCAACACTTACATCTTGCAGCCTTACTGTTTGAGGAAAGGAGCAGTAGGCTTGGTGAGTGCTGGAGTTTGGGTGACAGTTAATATGTCCTCATGTTCTTAAGAGTTTTCCAGCAGTACGCCTACGGCAGCCCCCTGGCCCTTTCCCCGGCCACTCTGCTTTGTTGAATGCTTTCGTTTGTACACGTGCTCTTTATTTTGCATTTTCTTGCTACTCATTCCTGTTTTTGCTTCTTTTCTAGATGGACGTAGATGAAGACACTGCTGAAAAATTTTACCAAAACTTACTGGAACTAGAAAAGCATGTCAGGGTCACCATTCAAAAAGGAGATTGCCAGAGCTGATGGTGACTTTCCCTGGCCACCTGATGCCTTCTATGCATTCCGGCACACATGACTTTTCCTTGACCTGGATGATATGCATTTATAGTCACTCATGAGCTGTGGAAACCCCTTTCCCTGCCTTTCAGAATGATCTCCAAGACTGTTTATGTGCACATGTGTGTGCACACGAGGAAAAAAGATGATAAAAATGTCAGCTAGACCGTCTTCAGGATGGTCATCGCATCCAAATTCCTAGAGTCGCCTAACAGATCATTTGTGTATAAATAGATAAGCCAGTATCTATTTATACTGTCTCACCAACTGGAGCCCAAGCTAGACACTGTGTGATCAGGTACAAACTTGAGTGTGGTGATACAGGTACACAGGGGAGCTCCTACTGGCCTGTCCCCAGCGAGAAGAGGTCCTGCCCACTCTATGAGTGGTACCTTAGCTTTATGTCTTCCCTTGTGAGCATTTTTCTCTTGGGTCTGATGTTTCGTTTCCTATCCTTTGTGCTGTTTCTAAAGATCCTGACCTGAGGTTGTTAGAATGCAAACAATCCTAATACGGATGTCCATGTAGGTAATCTCAGCAACAAAAATATATTAGGTGTGTGGCTCACTTGAACTATTTCTTTTCATTTTAAAAATGTCTTTTATTGATATTGAGTTAGTTCGTATTAATATGGGGCTTGACCGTTACCACCATTTGCGGTTTTGTTCATTGGTGACCAACTCATTTTTGGCACGATGTTTTAATCCATAGAAGTCTGTAGCCAAAAATTACCTATTTGCATTAAGTAAGTGCTGATAGGATATCTGCTAGGGTGAAGGACCCCGCAGAAGGAGGGGAAAACTGGCTAATTTAGTTTACATATATCAGATAATAAAGCAAAACTTTTTCTTTGTAATCGTAAAAGGGCTTCCTCCTAGGCCTCATTTGATATGAAAACAGGACAAAATAATACTCAGATGTTTTTCCTATACATGGATTCAATATAATACTTGGAATAGGATAAAGTCAGTAAAAACTTGAATAAATAAAAGGAAAAAATGATACTCAAATATAATTTCCTCATAAGGTATGAAATATTTTGATTATAACTTCCCTAATTTTATCATTAAAGCTTTTTTAAAATAAAAGATAAATGTTCTTTGGGTATAAATGAGGGCTGTATCTCAGTGGGTCCTCTCAGTGTTTTTTGGAGAGAAAGGTGAAGCTGTGAGCGGAGCCGATTACCTCCCTTCTGTTGCTCACACTGCGCATTTAGAAGAAGCACCTCCCAGAGAGAGCGCCTAGCAGAGGTGGGGGCGGGGTCCTGGGAAGGAATTTGCGCTGGGCCACGCAAGGGGTCAGATTTGGCTCTGGCATGTTAGCTAAGCTGCGTGACTTCAGGCAGGTTACCTCAATGTATTCCTGCGTGTAATTACAGGAAGCACTGATACCAGTGCTTTCCAGAATCAGGAGATTATACCCCAGTAGATGTCCAGTCCAATACAACTGCTGTTTAACCTTGTTCTACACAAAAGGAGACTTTAAGCACTAAATCCTGACGCCATGTCATTTCTGATGTGCCTTTAGGTTGTAGTGCTTGCTACATATTTTAAAAGCCATTTTGTAAAAATACTTCAAAGTAGAGAAGAAATCATGGTTCCCAATGTAGTGCATCTCAACAGTAGTTTTCCATCATTAAGTGATCCCAGATTGTACTGGTTTTGTTGTGTCTGAGTTCAGCTGCAAGGTTGAAGATTCAGATAGTAAGAAGTCAGGTTTCAGGAAATGCCAATCATGTAGGACTGGTGCATTTATTCAGATTTCCATGATGGGTTTAGTGTAAATAATTCATTTATTCTGCAGGTATGTGTGGAGCCCTGGCTGTATACCTGGCCCTGTTGGATTCTAAGGATATAAAACTTAACTTGTGGAAAGATACAATTGAGAAAATGGGACAGAGGTAATATTGGAAAGGGAAAAATGCTGATTGATCGTCAGATTCCCACAAAATGACAAGTCCTGAATGAGATGCACACAGATGCACCAAAACCTAGATGTAGTGCAGCTGTGAGAACTTGGGAAACTAACGTATAAAAACAGAGACAATAGTTATCAATTACAGTAACAGCAGACTTACCTAGTGTTGTTATTGAGGAGATAGAAAATCGCTTGAAAACACTGGGTGGAATTAAGCTTTTCTAGTTTGTAATTCCCAGAAGAGACTGAAGAAATATTTTCAAAGGTTGAGGACTTTAATTCTTGCTGTAGAAGTTTACCTCTAGCCACTTTTGAAAAAGAATACCAGTAATGCACTTGAAAAATTGAACTCAACAGGAAGAAGTGGGTGCAAACAGGAATAATGAGTAAACATTTTGCAAACATGTAGGTAAATTTTAAATACTTAGTATATAGATCCATCATAAAAATGAAGAGTTTTAAGAGAAAAAAAATAAGCAAAAACAGAAATACAAAAACTGGGAGAGTTGATTAGGGTTAAGACATTCTATTTAAATATTGTTCAGAAGGAAGATAGTGACTCTGGGCAGTAACATAGTTGGGTACTTAATTTATTTTTAATGATAACCTTATACACAAACCAAACATGCAGTTTCCAAGTCAGCAGAACTTTCGAGTGAAGAAAATATAACCTGTTCAGAGAAAGAATGGGAAGAAGGAAAAGGGAATGGATACTTAGAAATATAAAAATTAAAAATCCAAAATTAGATTTTAAAAATACATTTCAATATAGCAAGTGGGAATGAGTTAGTTAAAAGACCAACTACCAGGATAGTCTTAAAAAGTCTCATAACAAGAATAAGTACTAAAATGTTGAAAGGATACTTGAAGATTGAAAAGGAGGAAAAAATATGCAATTGGTAAATAGTAACTAAAAAGCTAATACCTATATTAATATCAGATAAAGTAGGCTTTAAAACAATATTTTTAAAGGATTAAATCTGTATCTAGTGACAGAATCATGAGGGTATCACAGTGACACGCTCATGTATCTTGTATGTATCCTTAATGCTTAAAACATAAAAAGCAAACGTTTGCAGAATTTGTAAGGAGAGAGAAATCCACAACCTTAATAGTCATTATTTACTAACTTCTTACACAAGAAATTAGGGCTATGGAGGATGACTTAAACCTGATCGAATGTGCATATACTTGGGACACCATTTTGAGAAGCAGATTCTTTTCAAATGAACATGTAAAAACTTTAATACCAGACCTCAAAATAAGTCTCAACAGATTGTACAAGTGTGTATTTTTTCCTGGTGCAGTGGTGCATAACTGTTGTAATCCCAGGGCTCTGGGAGCCTGAGCCAGGAACATTGCAAATTGAAGCCCAACCTGGGTGATTGAGCAACTTAGTGAGACCTTGTGTCAAAAGAAATGGAAAATGTCTGGAAATATAGTGGCAGGGTTCAATCTCCAGTGTTGCCCTCCCCAAAAAAAGATAGAAGAGGTGAAAAAAAAAATCACATAAACTGTGTTCTCTTACCACAATGCATTTACAAAAAAGTAACCCAAACATAGTAATAAAACTTACATTTTGCCACGTTTTTAACATTCACGTCAAGGAAGAACTCATAATGGAATTTAGAAAATATTTGTAGTTGAACAGCAATTAAATTTCACTGTGTCAATAGGACTGAAACTCAGCTGAGAATTACCAGGAAGATGAACAGATGGAGAAAGGAAAGTATGAAAGTGAGTTACATATTGTACCCAAAAAAGAGAAAAATGAAAGAAAAGAAAGAGCAGAAAATATGGAGAACAAGTAAGAGCAAGTTTTATTTTTGCAGATTCATAGTATTTTACTAAAGGATATAGTTTGGCTCTACGCATTTTCAGATTCACTATCTGGAAATGTATTTTGCTAGAAGACAGAGCCAGTTCTTTAAAAAGAAAAATATTACACCTTTAGTGGTAGATGTATGTATGAATAAAGAGTAGGCACCAAAGACAGAGTCAGAATCAACAGGAGGAAATAACATCAGAAATAGAGATTTTTAAAATGAAAGGAAACTATCAAAAGCTTTATGTGAATTTGAACTATATGGCAAATACTTCTCATTAAAAATGAACTTCGCCAAAATGGATTCAAGCTGAAATAGGAAATCTGAACAAACGTATAGACATTAAAGAAATATATCTTTAAAAGACGCACCCCCTCCCCCTCTGGTTGTAAAAGGCGCAACGTGAAATCTTTGTGGTTAAAGGATTGTTCTGGGACTTGACTGGAGGCAAATATGATTAACTGTTTAGAACATCGTGCATACAAATGAATATAAAGAATGAACGTGAGGAAAACAGAAAACCTGATAAAGATTGTACTAATATCATTCTTCTGATTGGGCTGGTGTATTAGTTTTACAAAGTATTACCGGGGACAACCTAATTAAAGAGTTTGTGGTGACAGGGCCTGGTGGCACATGCCCACATGTAACCTCTGTGTTCCGGGAGACTGAGAGAGGATTACAAATCCAGCATGGGCCAGTTAATAACATAGGCCCTCAAAATGAAAAATTTAAAATAAGGGATGTAGCTCAGTGTGAACACTTTGGTTCCTTCTCCAGTGATACCCTTCTGTTGCCGACTGGGTGTAAGTTCATTTTCCACTTAGAAGTGAAGTTCTCAGTTGTTAGGGGTTAGGGATAACTTGGTTCATTATTTACTGTCTACAACTTAACTTCAGGCACATGGAGGGCATCTGAGGTAGATTTTGAACTTCAGGGTAGAAATGAATAAGAAAGTAGTAAAAAATCACTGTCTGGAGATAATTCTTGAAGGCATAGTCTAATGATGGTCCAGGAATAAGCGTGCTGTGGCCAGCTTGTGCTTCTGGGTGTCCAGAAAGAATCATGCCTACAGCAACAAAACCTAAACCAAGGGGAGAAACATGGGGAGTCTTGAAAGATTATATTTAAATTTTTTGATAAAATGACAGCAGCACTGGCAATAGTGCATATTAACCATTTAAATAAATGGTTTCTTCAGTCATCCTGAGTTCTGTCCTTTTCTGTCAGTTTCTACAGTTCTACTAGTTGTTCAAAACAAGTTCTTTCTTTGAAAGGGTCAGATCCCTGGAGATAAAAGCCCTGGTCTAAGCTATTTGGTGGGAAGGAAGAGTGGGAGGGAAGCTGCTGACGTTGATCTGGTGCCTTCCCACCTTCCCCAGCTCATGGTTTCACCTGGCTGTCATTCCCAGGTCACAGTGAAGACTGAACTTCCAAGATCCAGCCACATGTTGGAGTTTCCCCGCCGCTTTGTTCCCTCCCAGGACCTTTCACCCTGAGCGTAGGAGTCTGTCCCCAGGACTGGACTGTCTTTTCCAGATTTAGACCTGGTAAACACTGACTTTTGTGCTTATGGAAGTTTAAGTAGAAGATTCAAAGTTGTTTTCCCCTCAAATCAGGAACATTTCTGGATTATCTAGAAATCTAAATTTTGACCAATCAGACAAGTTATTATTAGTGATTTGTTAAAAATGATTTGAAGCTACTGGCTAGGGAAAATTAAAGCCTTCTTGACTGAAGTCATAGGTCAGATTTACATGTCCCCCAGGGCCCTTATAACTGTTTTATGTTATGTGGTATAGCTGATCTCAAGATAGGGTGGTGTATGCGCTGCACGCATAGCACAGCTGTTAGGGTGCTTGTGTAGCAAGTGCAAGGCCTTGGGTTCAATTCCCCAGCACCAGAGCTGGGTGTGGTGACACAGACCTGTAATCCAGCCCTCAGGAGGCTGAGGCAAAAGGGTTTTCATTAGCTTAAGGAGGCCGAGGCAGGAGATTGCTATGAGTTCCAAGGCTATCCTGAGCTACAGAGTGAAACAAACAAAAAGATTGGGAAATTGTCTGGGCTTCTTCATGGGTGTCCAGGGTAATCACATGAACACAGAAGTAGCCAAAGTCGTCAGAGAAATTAGAAGTTGTAGCAGATTCTATGCTGTGGACCCTGAGAGAAAAAGGGAAAGGTGTGTGACATCATGGGGTGGCTCTAAAGGCTGAGGTGTGACCCTCAGCTCACGGAAGAAGGGAAGTAAGGACCGCAGACTTGCTAGAAGCCGAATTCTCCCAGTGGGCTGCGTAGACTTGAATTCAGACTCCACGTAGGGACTCACGGGCAGGTCCCTTGATTTTAGGCCAATGAGACCCTGAGTCCTGTTAGGCTATGCTCTGTGGTCCTGAAAGATTAGAGATTTGTATCGTTCTAAAAAGCTGCTTATCTTATGCCAAGTCATTATAGCAGCAGTAGAAGGCAAACACAATTCCTTACGCCAAAATAAATTACGTGTGGGTCAGTGATGAATGGATATGATTACAAAAGCTTAATTTTTTTTTTGAAGAAGAAGATCTCTGTAGTCCAGGCTGGTCCTGAACCCACTATGGAACCCAGGCTGGCCTCAAACTCACAGCAATCCTCCTGCCTCAGCTTCCTGAGTTTTAGGGTTACAGGCGTGCACCACCATACCCAGTTAATATGGTGCTGGTGAATCAAACCCAGGGCCTTGAGCTTGCAGTACAAGTGCTTTAGGCTCTACGCTACTACTCTAGCCCACGCTTAAAATTTTTTGCACAATAAAATAGAAATAAAACATAAAGTGGGAAAATATTTGTATATGCATGAGGGTCATTTGGGTATTTAACCCAACTTTAAACACTTAAATATCATCCATAAAAAAATGAACTTATAACCAGATGAGTTCTGACCTCTTCACTTGTATTAACAGACACCAGAAGGTTTTATTTGAGTGTGAAAGAATAGACATTTTTATTTCATATTGTTTACAACATAAATCATTTACTTCTTTGAAGAACACTTTACAATATCCATCAGAATTTAAAATGCACATGCTATAGCAACTCTTTCAGATTTATCCTGAAGGTACAACTCATAAATACATACAAAGGCATGTATGCAAGGTAACTGTCACAGAGCCAAAACTTAGTACTGAATCCACTTCAGAAATTAAAATTGCCTGAGTTTTAGAAAGACAAGCAGTGCACACAATACAGTTTGTTTTCTTACAAGTCTAGTGGGAGTTGAGAAAAAAACCTATAATCAAACCCAGTTATAAGTCAGTGAAAGATACACAAATTCACATCAAGTCGTACGAAGACTATAAATAACTTCACATCAACTCAGCTATAATTTAGCTGCCTGGAGAATGTGCCAAACATTTGAAAAACTTTCATTTTCTAAGCTGCTCGGGTTTTGGCAATGCAGATATGAAATTACAGATATATTAAATTTGTATGAGAACATTCATGGCAGGATTTTTTTTCAGTAATGACAATACAATAGAAAGAACTTAAATACATTATCCAGCTTCTGTGGGCTGGGTAAAGAATGACATCCTATTCATAGTGTATTAAAAGCTAAAAAGTGTACAAAAAGAGCAAAAATATTTAAAATGGATGATTGTGGATAAATTGCATAAAAACCAGATACTGTGAAATGTTTTGTTTTCCTTTGAATACTATACACATAATAACAAAATATACACATCCTCACCAATATACATATACTTGCATATACATAAAATCTGGAATAATTTGTAAAAAAAAAAAAAAAACTTGTGTTATGGTGACAGCAGCCCTGGGAAGCACCGAGTGGACTTCCCATTACATTATTCTCGTACTACATAGGTAGTTCATACCATTTGTTGCGTTTTAACTGTCAAAGCATAATCACTCAAAAATTCTCTGGAATTTTAAAGAATTCATGTTTAATACTCAGTGATTTCTACGTTGAGGATGGCACCAGGAAGGATGCCTGAAAAGATGGCTCCCGGAAGCAGGCAGAGAGAGACTAATGGAAATCTTTCATAGAGGTTCAGAACGTTTTAAATACAGACAACCGAGGGGGAATGACTTGCTTTGCACTGTAAAATTGAATAGACTGTGATCATGCACAGGATTTCTTGCCAAACTCCAGGTTGTTTTTCGCTTCAGCCTCTATAAAGATACCAAGGTGAATGAGCCCGTGTCGTCCCCGTGTCCCCCCACACCCCTGTGACTGGACGGTGTAATGGCCAAAAAGGAAAGTCCAGAGGTTGGAATGTGATCTCAGAAAAATGACAGTATCCGGCCCCGTGGTGGCACAGGCCTGTTAATCCTAGCACTCAGGGAGGCCGAGGCACCTGGATCTCAACTTCGAACCCAGCCTGGGTAGCTTAGCCACGTAGGGAGACCTTGTCTCATCAGCAAAAAGAGAAAGTGTGACTCAGTGTGAAGGCCTTGGGCCCCGCCCTCCGTGCCTCTCTTTCAATGTGGCTTGATGCTCACATTCATAATAAAGCAGAAGACCGAATGGAACAAAGGTTAACCGTCGGAGGCCTGGCCCAGCCCCACTGGGGCGGAGGATGTGCGCGGGGGCGCGAGGGGTGGGCCAGGGGTGGGCGAGGGGTGGGGCAGGGGCAGCGAGCGTGGGCGGGGCCAGCGCGCCTCGCGGCCAGCAGAGGGCGCCCTCGCCGGCGCACGTCGCGCATGCGCGGCGCGTGCGTGCCCCTGCGGGCTGCCGGGTGGCGGCAGGTGGCGGCCGCCGCGCGAGGCGCGGGAGGAAGGACACTGTCAAGTGGGCAGTCGCTGTTCACCGGCTCTGCTGCCCACAGCGCTCCCGAGGAAGGTGATTGGGTGGCGGGAGTGAGCGGGCGGGAGGGCGCCCCCGGGGACTCCGCGGGGACCGGCGCGCAGAGCGGAGGACGCAAGGCGCGGGCCTCGCTGGGCCTGTGGGGCTCACCAGGGGAACTGGGGAAGAAGCCGGGCAGGCAGGCGTGGCTCCTGGCACCCGCGTGCCGCAGAAGCTAGGGGTGCCAACTGAGAGCAGGCGGACGGCTCCTCGGCTCGTGTCGCCCCCGTGGTCCTGTCCGGTGCGCATGTCGGTGAGGACCGCAAGAGCCTGTTCTGTTCGTGAATTAGATCCAGCTGGGAGAGAGGGTCTGCGGCGTCTGCTGTGCGCTTTGCGTCCTTGGTGTCCCTGTAAGGCCTCTGAATCATAGCCCAGGGTGAGTAGGGCTCTGCCCACTTGTCTTGTGGCTGGGGTCTCACTGTAATAGGAAGGTCACCCTTATCTTAGAGCTCTGGTTGATTAAGCCAGCCTGAGTTTTCCCGTGGCCCCCTGTGTAAAAACAACAAAACAACAAATTGGTAGTGTGCTTAAAGAGTGCCAGCTTTCTGTGGTACTACCTTCACACTGCAAGTGTGGGAACTGTCATCTAATCCTGAATCCCTGCAGAATCATCATCCCAGTACTCACCAAAGACCACAGCAGAGACTGTGACCGTGGACACAGAGAGGGCAGAAAGCAGTGAGAAGGAGAGAGAAGAGAGAAAAATCTTGTGGTTTTTCCGTTTCACATAGTTGCCGTTTTTCTCAACCTTTTCGGCACCAGAGATCGTTTTTGTGGAAGACAGTTTTTCCAGGGACGGGGCGTGGTGGTGGGAAGTTGCTAGCATCTCCGCTTCAGCTCGGGCTCAGATCTCCAGGCATTAGATCTTCTAGGGGAGCCTGCGACTCTGCACCCTTCACAGCGGGGTTCATGCTCCTTTGAGAATCCAGTGCTGCAGCTGATCTGACACGAGGGGGACACAGGAGGAAATGCAAGCGATGGGTGGTGTCTGTACCTACAGATGCATCTCCACAGCTGGTCCACTGCTCACCTCTGGCCGTGTGGACTCCTGTCTGTCCACGGCTCGGGCGCTAGAATTTAACTTTGGAAAACAAATGTTTTCCTGAATCTCATTAGGTGCCCTGCCATTGTGTTAGTTATTTTTTGGTCGCTGTGACTCAGTACTCAACATCCACAACTCAGGGAGGGAAGATTTACTGTAGCTTACAGGTTCAGGAGGTCTCAGTGCACTCAGGGGTGGGTGGCTCGAAAATGGTGGAATCACATGGTGGGGCCGCAGCCAGAGCTGGAACTGGGGTTCCTGGGGCAGAGATCCTTTCAGCATCATGGAACACAGACGTTGGGAGGAAAGGCAGAACCAGCACCCACCCTTCCAGGTCAACCCCCAAGCCTCCGCCCCTCCCAACCAGGCCCCACCTCCCAACCCTACACAGTATCCGTAGGAGCGTGAGGCTTTTGGGGGACACTCCAGATCCAAACCTCTACAGCCATATTTGGAGGGAGATGGATCTGGGCATATTTTCTGTCACAGAGTAGCACACGAGGCATTTTTTTTCTTACACATTTCTAAAGTTTTCAGTAGTGGCTCGTCATCTTCACGTAGCAAAAGGAAATTCCCTTTTTTCCTTCCATACCCATTTGGGAATTTTTAATTTCTACCCCCAGCCACTATGATTCCTGTATCCCCAGCACCTCACTGATACCCTGAGCTCTGTCTAGTGACGTATTTGAGCCCAGGTGTGTCCCAGATATGTAGCTCAGGGTTTGGCCTTGTCCAGGCTCTTGCTCTTTCTGAGATTTCTTTCCCCTAGACAGGTTTGGGGCATTTTAACCTCATGCCCTTTGGCCTAAGTTACTCCCCATTGTTCTGAAAATGTTTAAATCAATAAAAAATATTGTAGGGAGAGTCTTCCATTTTTCACAGACACCTTTCAGCTAGAAAGTCGTTCTTCATGTAGGCTGAGTGGGAACTCCTGTTAATTCTTCCATGGACTCAGTGAAGGCTGACATTTGTGCACCCATTTCTCAGATTTTATTCTTTGTTTGCACGTTGAAGCTTTGAACAGCTTGTGCTGGTAGCATCCAGGCCCCGCTTAGACTGTGGGGTTCCTTTCCTTACCCTCCTGGTGCTTTCCTAAGCGTGCTCCCTCCCGGTATGTATAATACCAACTTCGCCACTTCCGATACCTGCCAAGTTTGTCTACGATCGCTGTCATTTTTTACTCTGATCTTCCTTTCAGATCTGTCTCTGTCTTCTGTAGTCACCTAACACAACTGTTCCACAGTCTGTGGGCAGTGATAAATGCACAATTGTAATTGGCCTCTGTAGCTTTGCAGAGGTTGGGTAACAGTGGGAAGCTGGTTCAGTTCACTTTTATTTCTTAAGTTCATTTTTTTTTTTTTTTTTGGAACTGTGTGTAGAGCCCAGAGCCTTCACACAGAGCTACATCCCCAGCCCACTTTTCTATTTTTGTTTTAAGATAGGGTCTCGTTAAGTTGCTAAGTTGTCCAAGGTGGGTTACAACCTGCAATTCTCCTGCCCCTTAGAGTGCTGGAGTTACAGATTTGGAATACCACATCCGGCTTGCTCTTCCTTGAACTCAGTCCCTCTTTGCTTATTGTACAAAAGCAGAGCTGGAGCCGAGAGCAAGGTCACAGCGTCTGACTTGTTCTGTTTTTGAGAGGCTTTTACTTAAAGCACCATTTTCAAAGAAGGCTGGAGACTCTGTTTTGTATAAAGAGGAGGAATAAGGTCATGATTGGGTATTCCTTTCTGCAAAGCCTACGCCTCGTTGAACAAGGACCGGGAGAGAGTTAAACTAGACCATTCCCGCAGAGGCTTTCTGTGCTTAGTTGTCAGCTTTCGTAGAGCGTAATAACAGATTTAAGTAGCTTACCTGCCTCTTCAGAAAGGCTCACCTATCCTCTTCCCCGAGTTAAAGCTTGTGGTGTGATCATAGTGAGGTACCAGCTGGGCTCTGACCTCCTGCTTAGTTATTTTCCATCTCATATTGATTTATGGGCTGAAGACTCGAATTTTTTGGTTTGCTTTTTGTTAATTTTATTTTGTACATCAAAGATATAATTTACTGAACATCCTGGGGAAATGTAACAGTGACACTGTCCCAACAAAAGTATTTCACTTTAGATTTCACAAGGGAGCATGTTATTAGCAATGAACTTCTGAAAAGGTACTGTTATTAACGGCTAATTACCATAGATTCTGGAGTGGTTTCCTTTTTTAAAGACATATTTGATATTTCAATTAAAGTTGACTCTTGAGTTTTAGTTCTCAGTTCTCCCAACTAGGAACCAAGTGCTTCTAAAAATAAGGTAGGAACATATCTCTCTCAGCACCTCTGGACTCCTGGAACTAACACTGCTTCTTCCTTTGGGGCATCCTAGGTAGATATTTATAAAGTGCTTACCACAGTATCTGGTGTGTGGTAGCTGCAGTTATATTATTAGTGTTTATCAAAATAAATTAAAAATAAATAAATAATGAGTTGCCTAGAGCTGTGGTATTGAATGCAAGGCTCTTCACCTGGCCGCCCCCCGGGGGGCTGATGAGAATCTGATTTGACCACATGAGGCCTGCTTCCAAGACTGTCACATTTCTGCCCCTCAGGAATTGGGGGAGGGACAGGGGCTTTCATGGGGGGACAGAGGTCAAACATTGGACTACCTTATTTACATTGGTCTTTTCTACTGTTCACTTAAATGGGGAGCAACTAAAATTAAAATGAGATTAACATTAAAATGGTACTAAAATAAGATGTAACTAAATGTAATATGTACATAATTATGTGCAGTATTATACACAGTAAATATTATGATTGTACTTAGGATAATTATTTATAAGGTAGCATTAAGATTGCAAATAATAAATATTCCTGAATAATCAATGCTTAAAAGAAACCATCACAAAGTCAACCATTATAAAACCCTAATGCCACTCTGCTGTGGTTAACACAGAACTGACCATGCAGCAGTTCCTTTACATGGGATAAAGAGGTTAACACCAAAAGAGGTTTTGTGTGAACCAAACATTTCCAACTAGGGGCAGAACTTTCCAGAAGGCTGGGATTTAGGCTGTCTCCTTTTGAGTTCTCCAGTCTTTTCTAGTGCCTAAAGTTTGCATGTTAAGCTATAGCCAATGGGTATTGCTCCTCTGGGACTATTTACCCTTCACAGCTGAAGGCCTGATAACAGATGCCCAGTGTTTTATACTAGAAATGTCTTTTATATTCCAGGAGTCTTTCACACAGTGGACATACAGCTCTTGGTAGTTTGAGATGGAAAGAGCACCAGTTTCCAGAAGGATCGAGGGAAGGTACTTAGGATGGGACCTTGCATATGACAAGGACTTGGTAAATAATGGATGAATCGAGATCCCTACAGTGTGGCATTCCCAGGGCAACGGTGGCCTTCCAGACACAAGGAATTCTGCCATCCCTTATCTGGATGCCTCTGGTGAGTGAGAAATATAACTCAGTTATAAAAATGCATTCACTTTGGGGTCATCGAAAGTTGATTTTAAGTTTGGGAAATGAAGATGCGATTGCGAGTTTAGGGGTTCTTAAGTTTATTGGTCCTTTCTGCTTTACCCCAGCAATTCCAGAGGGCATAGCATGGTAGGAATTCATGTGGCCATATGGCTCTGCTCTCTGCGCTGCTCCAGGGTGTTTTCTGAGACAGAAGACACCTTGGCAGGTGCAGTGCCGGCATCGTAGCAAGGCCTGTCCTATAAGAGAGAGGGAGGCCTGGTTTCCTGAATCAGAAACCCGGGAACGTGGGGCCCCAGAAACATCAAGTGAGAACTTTCCTTTTGCAGAGTTTCTTTGTTTTGGTGACAGGTTCTCACTGTGTAGCCCAGGCTGGCCTTGTACTCAAGGCAATCCACCTGCCTCGGCCTGCCAAGGGCTGGGATTACAGATTTGTGACACCACATCCAGCTTTATGTGGTGCTGGAGAATCAAACTCAGGGCCTTGTGCTTGCAAGGCAAGTGCTTCAACTGCTGTGCCATTCCGTCAGCCCCACAAAGTTTATTTCTTCGTTTCGCTTAGTTCTGTAGGAATCTTGAAAATGTTACTAGATGATAATAAAAGGGAGGAAAGAAAGAAGGATGAAAGGGCAAGAGAAAAGAGAGGGAAGAATGAAGGGAGGGAGGCACAGGAAAAGGGAGGGGGAGGGCGTGGCTTCCGTGGGGACGTGTTTCTTTACTGGACGGGTCAGGATGTCTGCTCTGTCAGCGTGGAGCTGGCCTGTGTGGATCCACAGGGCGGGAGCCCTCCTGCAGACCTCTTCGTGGGAGGGCATCTTGCGGCTGGGGCTCTCTGTGAGTAGTGCCTAACAGAAATGGGAAAGTAAAGGCTTCTCTGTGTCCTCACGGTTGTCTTAGTGTTTCTTCCTTTTGAGAACTTTCAGAAAAAAGGCTCAGAAATAAATGTACTGGCCTGTCAAAAGTGTTTCCTCTTGGTGGTTGGACTAAGTATATATTTTTAGTTTTCTATAACATTTTGTATGCTCCTAAAATACAACTCATAATGCAGTTTTTATTTATTTATTTTGTGCTATTGTATATAAAGCCTAAGGCCTTCATGCTGAGCTATCTCCCCAGTCCACTTTTATTTTTGATTTTGAGACAAGGTCTTCTTAAATTGCTAAGTTACCCAGGTTGAGCTTGAACTTGCATTCCTCCTGCCTCGGCCCCCTAGAGTATTGGGACCATAGGCCTGTCCCAGTAGGCCTGGAAACATGCATTACTTATTAAATCATAAAATAATTAAATAAAAATAATACTTGATGAACTCTGGCTAAACTCCCAAAAAATTGCTACTTATTAGTGAGAGATTTCTTCCTTTACCCAGCTGTGCTTTGCATGTGTGTGCATGTGTGTGTATGTGTGAATTCTTTCACAAAGACACCTAACGATGGACTAGAATGTTGGTAAGTGCCAGGACCTTAGAATCTTCTCAACACAGTGGCCCAACAGCAGCTGCCCGCCATCATGGCGCAAGTACCGTGTGACAGATGCCAGGGCATTGGACGATCCTTGGGCTTGCATGGTGACATGTTCCCCACCTCCCTCTGCATCTCTGTGTGCCTTCTCCAGGGCCTTGGCCGGCAATAGTACAAACATTTAGTAAGCAGTCTGCAGTGCCTCGCGCGGCACAGCTTCTTCCCAGAGGAGGCCTCATAATGTCAGCTAATTAATCTAATTTTCTTCTAAGCATTGTTTTAGTTTGCCCTACCCTTTTATCTATACAACTCATTAAGTATCCTAGCCTTTTGCATATCAATCATCCTTACACCTTTACTCAGTTGTTGTTCTGTCTCCAGCCGAGAAGGTGCATATAACCTTTGGGGGAAGCTATGGCCACTTTTCCTTAAAAATGGGGAAGCAGCCTGTCCCAGTTACTTTTTCATTGCTGTGACTCAACACCTGATATCCACAAATTCAGAGGAGGAAAGGTTTAATTTAACTCACAGTTTCAGAATGTCACGGTCCATTCAGGGGCAGCTGGTAACAGTGGAAGTACATGGCAGAGGCAGAGGTGGACGCAGCTTCTCGACATCACAAACAAAAAACCAAGTCAAGGCCAGCTGAGACTAGTCCTCCAAGGAAGGCAGGAAGCAGCTTCTGTCTCCTCCCAGCTCTCATCAGCCCCTCCTGGATCCAGGTTTGGAAGGTGTAGTAAGCCCCCACTACACACCTGTAATCCAATTTACATGCCTGTAATCCCCCCCTCCAGACTAGGCCCCAATCTCCCAACAGCACATGGTTCCATGGACCATCTGTAACATTCAAATACATGAGACTTTTGGGGGACATTCCAGATCCAAACCACAGTACAGCTTGTCTTAGTTACTTTTTTTTTTTTTGGTCTCAGTAACAAAACACCTGACATGCACAAAGCACTTGGCAGCAGCAGAGGTGGAGGCAGCTCCTCACAGCATTGTAAATGGGAAGCCCAGCCCCAGAAGCAGGGAGTAAGCAGCATATATCCTTCCAGGTCCTGTTCCAGTGGTCTGCCCCTTTTGGATTCAGCCTCAGTGTTGTGCCCCTTCCAGGTTTAAGTCCCTAATCCACCACATGCCTATAATCTATAATCTACCACACGCCTGCTTCCACCACACACCTGTGACCCACTACATGCCTGTAATCCATCCATCCATACCAGGGCTCCATCTCCTAACAGCACATGGTTCCACAGATAACATGCAACATCCAAAAACATGAGATATTCCAGTTACAAACCACAATACAACTAGACCCAGACAAAAACCCAGGCTACTCAGCATACTAAATAACTAGCCTGTTCATTAGCTCCTTGGTGTCCCAGATTGTTTTCTAGTAATACTCTCTTTCCCCCTTGGAAGTGTTCCAATCTGGATGAGAAGTGCCCCTATGACCCTGCGTATAAAGCCCGCCACCCTCCGACTTCCCCCAGATGCCCGTCTGTGTCTGTGCCCAGCTATTCTCTGTTCTCCTGAGGCTGAGGCAGGACAACTGCAGCAGCTGGGAGATCATATCCAAGCACAGCTGTTTGTGACGGAAGACAGCAACTATTGTCTCTGCACCATCTATTTCTTGGAATGGGGAGACTTTGCCCAGAAGTCCTCGGCAGCTTTTCCTCATGCTCAGTTGGCAAATGTGGCATCATGTGCCCTTTCTAGATTAAGTTAGTGACAGACAAAATAGGGTTACCATGACTGGTTTTCTTTAGTCATCTGGAGAAGAAAAATGTTAGGGAATTGATGAGAATGGACCGCAGCATCGATTGCATTAGTTTTGTGGCCTGTTTATGCCACTAGATGGCAGGTTCTTTGCAATCAGAGACTTTTATTAAACTTTTGGAAAGACAGACGTGGTCTATGGAATATGAGGAAATAGGTTTAATCTCAAATCTGTTCAGAGTCTAGTGGGACTTCTGAAGTTTAAATCTCTGAACTGGAGCTGGGGGCATAGGCCAGAGGGTTAAAGTGCTTGCCTAGCAAGTGCAAGGTCCTGGTTCTACTCCCCAGCACAGATGGTGGTAAACTTCAGATGTCTAACTTGTCAAAAGAGGCAGAGAGCTACCTCCTGACAGAAAGCATAGTACATGTAAAATAGCTGAAGCTATTTCAAGTGTTTCATCACTTTCTTACAAGTCCCATCATTTTTACCCTGAGATTTTTTGGAATGAGGTTGTTGTCATGGCTGTACATATGTGTACACATTTGTGTGTGTGTGTGTGTGTGTGTGTGTGTGTGCGCGCGTGGGAATACCTGCAAGGATAATGAGGAAAAATACCATGTAAAAAGTGTCATTTCTCCTCTCCAGAATTTGTCAGATGTTTGTTGATTCTTTTATCTGTATGAGATTAAAAGGTTAATATAGTTTTAATTCCAACACACTGTTTCTAGTGTGTGGTTGGTGGAGTATCATGGTACCTTGGGAATGACTGAACTTACGAAGTCTGTGGTCATGTCTTCTGGGGTATTCAACATGGTATAATTTCTTCTCTAAATATTCACAGTGACATTGGTATCTTAAAGCTTAGAGAGGTACTGAAGTAGAGAAACTTACTTTCATTGTTAAGCCAAGATTTCCCAGTTGATTGACTTATTTAACCCCAGGTCTTTTTTTCACCCCACAACAACATTTAGTGAGATTCCTTGGGAGGCCCTTTGAGAAATGACATTAGTCTAATAACTTTCCTGGCCCTCAGCTACTTGCTTGGACTTGTCAATCTTTACCACAAGGGGGCAGCATTAGACCACCTAGGGGAGAATAAACTGTCCAATCAACCAAGATTCAAGGGTGAAATAGTCACCCAGAACAAGTGTTCTCATTTTCTATTTGTTTTGAAGAAATCTCTTCATGTCTCTGGACTAGGACTGAACTGCTTAGCCCTTAAAGCCTCTACCACTTCTCCAATAGCCTGTGGAGAATTCCTGACTGGCAGTATGAACAAAGTACTTCTGTGACTAAACACAATTTTAGTTTTTGTAATTATTTTTAGGGTTAAGTGCTAGAATAAAGATGAGCTGTATACCTTTTCAATCTTGGGGTTCTGATCGCTCTGAGCTAGAGTGTATTCTCTTGGATGTGAATTATTTTCAATCTCCAGAGAATTTGTGAAGATGTTACAGGAAGGTAAGCGTGGATTTTCTCTAATGAAAGAATATCTACTGGGAAGGAGTTGTTACTTTATTAATCATGCATTTGAATTGCAAGGGTCCTTGCTCACATCAAGGTTGACTCCAGCCACTCTGGGTCATGGACAGAGTGCTTCTGTGGATACTCACATGTGTTTTTACCTTTGCAATGTTTCTCTTTTGCCTACTTGTGTGGCATCATTTTCATAGACTTAAACTTGAGAAGTTCAAAAGAATGTAATTAACCACATTACATGTCATTTGCAGTCGAATCGATTGATGCCAGTTATGAGGTCACACAGCAACAGCACATTTACACTAGAGGTGGGAAAAGGGGAAAGTTAGCGTTCATGCTGTGCTTGTTTGGATAAAACATCTTTTCCTCTCAGTGCCCAGCAGGCCACACGGTAAGCCACATCCGAGATGAGTACCACGTAGCGAACACCTTATTTCTTATGGTAAATGTGATCTGTCGTGGCGCTGTTCTTTGTAGCTTAGAACTGAGCCATCTCAAGTTGATGAAGAGTGGTTATCCTTTTCTCCCTCAATACCGATTGCCAGTTTTGCTTACTATTAGCCTGACCTGATGACTTCTAGGCACTTCTGTTTCAAAAGTTTTATGCTGATGGCTCTTCATTCAACCATGTTTATGTAGGTTTATCTATTTATTTAGTGCTAGCAATTGAATCTATGGCTTTCACACTGAGCTATATCATCAGCCATTTTTAATTTTTTAATTTCTGAGACAGAATCTCCCTAAATTGCTAAGTTGCCCAGGCTGGGCCCGAGCTTTTGATCCTGCTGCTAGAGCCTTGCAGGATGCTGGGAAAGTGCCACCACGTATAGTTCTTGTCCAGTTTGAAGACTTCCAAATTCAAGTTTATCATAGTTGTTTTATGAAACAGGGCAATGAAGAACCTTCCTCGAAGAGAAAACACATCAAATATGTATCAAGAGACTGTAGAATTCTTGTTTTGTGGGTATTTTCACTAAGTATGTGCTTCCTTTTCTGTATCGCGTGTCAGCCGCGTAGCCCTGGTTCTTTCTCTACAGTTGATGTCTTGCAGGAAGGAAATTTTCCTGCTTTGTAATTAAATGGTCCTGTTTGCCTGCCTTCTTCCCTCCCCCTTCTCTTCCTCCTACAGTGATTTCTGGACCTTTTTTCTTTCCTGAATAGTTATTTTTCAATAAAGTTTTTCTTGATCTTACTGCCCCAGAGTTTGAATGGATTGGTGCAACTTGTTGACTTTGTGTTCCACTCTGAAGGTGAAGAGGCCCTTCAGGGTGCCCTTCAGAAAGCTCCAGAACTTTGGGGCCCTGGCGGAGAGGGTGAGTCACCACCTCCGTGAGTTTCCGGATGCCTCTGCTCCAGGCCAGAAGTGAAGGTTTAAGTCACAAGTGAAAGACCACCGTCCCTCAGGGGGAAGGAGGTATTTTTTTCCCCAATACATTTCTGAATGAAAAAACAGACAAATGAATGTAATAAAAATGTTTTCTTTCTTACAAAATTGAAGTAGAAAGCTTTCCCTTTTTACCATTTGTTACAGTATATTTTTATTTGTCAGGTGGGAAAGAATTTCAGAATGAGAGTATAGGCCACTGAGTGTTGCATCAGCCTCTACTCTAAGAGAGGAGGACAGCACAGGAAAGCACTAGCCTGAGCCTGCTTCCATTCACGTTCTGGAATGGGAAGAGTTATCGTACTTACTGTGCATCTCAGTTTTCTTTTCTGAACAATGGGAACAATTATTCAACTTCCTATCTTAGAGGGTTTTGTGAAAATTAGCACAATGTCATAGCTTAGAGGTTCCAGCCTTGGCACTCTTGGCATTTTGAGCATGTTCTTTATTTGGAGAGCTGTCGTGTGCATTATGGGATTTTGGGTCTCCACCATGAGCCTGTCCTTTGCTTTGGTCATGACAACTAAAGATCCCTCTGGACATTGGTACATGTATTTTGGGTTCTGGGTGTTTTCATCCTCAGTTGGGAACCATTTGTATAAATGAGTGATTTCAGCCTGGCGAAGAGTAACCCATCCCAAAACTCAGTGTGCTTCATGGAGGACAATGCTTTAAACTGTTCTGCGGAATTTAATGAGCCAAGCAAGGAAGGCCTTACGCAGCAGCTTTCCTGTTGGCTGTGCTAAGTTGTACTAATGAGAGTATTATACTCATTAGACTGAAGAGAGAAATATATTATCAGTAGATGAAATGGTAAAAATGTAAAATCTGTGTGGTTAGAATATTTGGTTAGGCATGGTGGCCCAAACTATAATCTCAGCTTTCTGGAAGGCTGAGGCAGGAGGTTTACAAGTTTGAACTCAGCCTGGGAAACTTAGTGAAACCCTGTCTCAAGGTGAAAAAGGGCTAGGGAGGTAGTTCAATGTGAAGGCCCTACAAGCAATCTCAAGTACTGAAGAAAAAAAAAACAGTTTACTGAATTTAGAAATGTAGACAGATCTGGGTCTGTAAGACATAGGAAGATGCAAGAAGGGTAACAGGGAGTATGCAGAATATTTACTTTTCTTGATTGCAAATGAGCTGTTGTGAGCAGAGAGGTTTGTCATGTGGAGCAGGGGCCAGGGCTGAGGCCTTCATACCTGTTGCTGCCTTGGTGATTGGCCACCCATCTGGTAAGGTGAGCACAGGGGGAAGACCCACTCAGCGGCAGAACAAATGGTTCTGAGAACTCATTTGTGGGGAGAGAATGTAATGGAGGTAGGGGAGCCCTGAGTAGGAGGCAGGAGAAAGAACCTGTTGGAATGGACTAGGCAGCTTGCAAGGAGGGTTCTCTAGCCCACGCGTGCCTGTTTCTATGGCTAGTGTGAATAAATTCAGTATTCATTGTTACGGTTTAGATCTGGATTGTCACCCAAAAGCACCATGTGTTTGGAAGGTGGTTGGATCATGGGACTAATTAGATTAGAAGTTTTCCGATGCTGTTAGGAGGTTCAAGGTCAAGCTTGTCAATTTAGTGACTTAATGAGACTCTGTATCAAAAAAAATATATATATAAAGAGCTAAGGATGTAACTCAGTGTGAGGTCTCAGGGCTCAGCTCCCAGTACCACAGGAGAAAAGGAAAGGGGAAAAGAGAAAGAAAGAACAAAAGAAAGAGAGAAAAAGAAAGAAAGAAAAGTTGAAAAATGTTATTTTGTGGACTTGTGAGGATCACTAGGCATGTTGATGTGCAGCAAGCTTCAGGATGGTGGGAAATACTAAAACATGAGAAATGTTATTATGATTTTAAAACTTAAGGCATCAAAATGGAAATTAAATGTTGTTATTCAATTAAATGTAATTTAACTAGATTAATTTATATTTCATTCAATATAATTAGATATGAATTAATCTCTATTTCTGGCTATTTCAAATATTAGTAGATTGGGATTCTTTATCAGTTCTGACCTAAATAATCTTGTTTCTTCAAAATACCCTCACGCGAGTTTACAAATCAAGTTGGTGCCTCACATTAACTAGGTTCTGAATGGCATCTGCCTTCAGACCATGGTATTTTGCAGCTGAGGCAGGAATATTGCTGGAGATAAGGTGTTCGAGGCCTATCTGGCAGGATAGTAAGGCCCTCTCCAGAAAAAGAGATTCAATTTAAATAAATAGGTCATTGCCATTGGATTGAAGATTTGAATTTACTCACCAATTCATGCCTGATTTATTTAAGACCTTCCTTTACATGTACAAGCTAATTCTAATATTGTCAGTATAAATAACAATGAAATGATTAAAAAGTGGTTTTATTCTACACTTAATTAGGTGAGCAATAAAATTAAAATGTAACACCTGAGCTCCAATGTTCTGATGCCTTATGATATCATTTATTTTTGGTGTGAAGTTTAGACCAGTTGAAAGGGAAACAAAGCCTGCTAGATTCACTTACAGTGGAGCCCAAGTCTTAGAGTCCTGCTTGAAACAATAACTTTTCAAAGAATTTATATCCTTTTCCTTTGCAGTGAGATAGTTCTTGATCGATTCTGGTGTGAATTTGATAGCATTGGAGAGGAGTCAGACATTTTGAAATTCTTCCTAGAGTCTAAGAAAGGATATGGGTTGCTGTTTTCTTTTAGGAGAATTCAAAAAGCTTGATACAAGCAGGTTCGAAGTAGGAAAGAAAATTAAGATGGAATTACTTAGGACTGTAGGAATAAAGGAAGAAGGGAGGAAAAGATGGAAAGGTCTTCAAAAAAAGCACAGAGCTGTGGAAGAAGCAGGCTTTATTTGAAGACCATATTATATATTTCCATATGTCTGGTTGAGTTCTCATGCTTATCACCACCATACATAAGACTAAAATAAAAAGAACAGTTGTGCCACTTCACAGCAGGTGGCATTATAAGCTGCTTTGTAAGAAAAAGGAGGCAATGAAGCAAAACTCATTATTTTCTCTTCAAGAAAAAGCCAGTCATTAATGCATATTCATATTTTTGATAACATTAAGAACACATGTTCATCATTGAAAATATTTTTGGAAGATTTATCCTTCCCTTCATTCTTCATATACTTGCATTTTTTATTCAGAGAGAATAAAGGAAGAGCCTGTGGTTAAAAATAGTTATACATTTCTCTATTTATTTTCTCCATATCGATTATGGAACTTATTTGAGAAACACATTTCCATATTGATTTTGATATATGTTGTTGTCAGGCTCCATCAAACAGCTAGGGAAGAGGGATCTTAGACAATACCCTGTTGTCACGATCCTTTCCTGCACTGAACCATGAAGTCTCTCCATGACCAAATATCTCCCCAATGCTAAGCATCCTCTCAGACTCAGGGGGAACCCTGTGACGGAGATAGTGGGCATTTTTGGCCTTGGCTAACAATTCTAAGAAGGTTGGTTTTGTGGACTCGCCTTCAGAGCTTCCCACCCATTCTTTGCAGTCTGGTGGGATTTGTTTCCCAGCATTTCCAGCACTTGGTTTTATACTGGCGTCCGTGGATCTGTTCTCATCCACATGAGCCGTTGTGTTCCCACTGGCTGGGCTGGGGCCAGGACCGTGTTCTGTGGTGTTGATGGAAACGCCGTGGTCTGGATGTAGAGCAGAGGTGTTTCTGTTGGGGTCTGTACTCTTAGGTAAATGAGCAGAATCTTTGTCTTGAGCCTGCAGCTTCTCTTTCCTGATGTGGGACATCCTGTAAATTGGAGAAGACCATTGTTCTTTGCGTCTTGTTGAGTCTTTGAGGCCAGCGAGTGATAAAGGGACATTAGGGACTTGGTTTTATGAATTACCTGGGTTGTATTTGTTACCAGTGCTCTGAGAAAGGAGGTAAAAAAGGAGAAATATGTCTGAAGAGTGATGGAGAGGCTCATAGATTTTCAGGTTATCACGTCAGGGCCCTCTTCAGTGTGGAGTCAACTGAGGTCACAAAGAGGGAGGAGAGTGGGTTGGAGAACAGATGGTAACAGTGGAGAAAATGTCTCTGCTTCAGAAAGGGAACATGGCATTTTCTCAGGGTCAGAGGACTGTTTTGAAGAGGCCAGTAGGGAAGAGAGGTTCAAGTCATATTATGAGTTTAGTGAATATTTTTATTTTGCTGTTAACATTTTCTTACCTAATGTTAGGCTCTGAGACTCTGTGCTTCTGCCTTCCTGGTGGTGAGAACATGAAAACATCTTCTGGCTTCTGAATTCCATTCCCAAAATAAGAGGAGAACCTTTTCTTGGTGATATCTGCTTTGAGATAACCAGTACATGTTATGAGCTGAATTGTGTGTGGCCCAAGCGTCATACATTGAAGTCCTGAGCCCTAGTACCTCAGGCTGTGACCTTAGTTTCACATAGGCTCTTTACTGAGATGATCAAGTTAACCTGGAATCATTAGGGTGAGTTGTGGTCCATTATAAATGGTGCCCTGCACTTTGAACAAAGGCACATGCAAGAAGAAGGGATGCTGTCCACATGCCAGGCGAGAGCCTGCAGGAATTCCTTCCTCACAGCCTGCAGAAGAGTTGAAGCTTCTAGACTTCAGACCTGGGGGATCATGTTCTGCCATCAAGAAGGACAAATTGGAGTCATTGGTAGACGCAGAAGACTAAATACCACGTTGTTTCTCTTCTGTGAGAAACCACAAATATGAATGATTTAAAGAGCAAAATAAATGAGCGATGATAGGAAACAGGGTGACAGTTTGTAGAGATGGAAAGGGACTCTGGGAATGGAAGGTGATGAGGCACAAACATGCAAGATATATATGCGCCAGTTCCCCAAGTTGAATGCAGTTGTGATGTAACACACACACACACACACACACACACACAAATAAATAGAGCCATGATGGGGAAAACAAAGCTCTGAAGCTTAAGCCATTCAGTTTGGTCCTGTGTCATGGAGCCCTGAGAAATGAGTAAGGAAAAGGGATGAGAAAGAGTGCTGGGGTCCTGGCTTCTGGAGAGACAGAGCGTAGAGAGGCATGTTTCCTGTCCCACACTGGGCTGATCTGGCACAGCAGATGTACCCAGAAAATCTCAGTGCAGTTCCCCATGTTTATCTACACCGTGTTAAAGAGGATTTAGAAACACCAGATCAGAGGTTTAAACTGCTTTGACCCAGGAAGGTTTTGTTTGGGTATTATTCTTGGCAAGCATGGTGCTTTCACAACCCAAATCACTGGGTGTGAGTGTTTTGTCTCATTTGCCACAGGTATGTGACCTCCTATCCAGCTAAGGCGTGAGTTGGCAAGTGCTGCTCACTACAGAGTGGACTTTCCATGTGTTGAGTTGATATTTTAACCTCTGGTAGTCACAGCTATATAGGAGCCAATTCAGTTTCTTTCTTTTTTTGAATTGTGGTAATGGAGAGCTCAGGAACTTCACACTGAACTATATCTCCAGGCCGTTTTTATTTTGGGTCTTGAGACAGGGCCTTGCCAAGTTGCTAGGTTGCCCAGACTAGGTTTGCGTTTGCAAGCTGCCTGCCTCACTTAGCTCCTGCAGTGCTGTGCTATTTGTGGCAGGCCGTGCTTATGTACCTGCCTTTGCCCACTCTTGCCTTCTGCCAGGAATGGCGCCATTCGGCCCGTCCCTCTTTCCTCTCCGTCCTGCTCTTTCCTGCCTCTTAGATTCTGCTCACATGCAGCCTCTTTGAGGAGAGTTCACTAAGGGCCTTTTAATGGATGTAGGAAGCTTCCAGAGACCCCACCCTGCTTTGTAAATAACTCTAAAATGGCATTTGGCTCTTTTTTGGGAGGGGGAGTAGCGGAGACTAAACCCAGGGTCTTCACACTGACCACACCTCAAAACCTTTTATAAATTTTTGTTTACTTACGTTTTAAATTTTGAGACAAAGCCAGCCTGGTGGCACAGACCTATAATCCAGAGGAGGGCCGGGGCCATGTCGCTGCCCCTTGTACGTGCCTGGCAGATCTGCGGTAGCTCTCCGAAGGTGCTTTTGTCTCTGAGGATTGCCCGCCCTACATTAGTGCCATAAGGGGTGCGTTCTCCAGACCTGCAGAGCGGCAGCCCAATTCTAATGCCAGAACTCTGAGTGCTGCTTAAAATACACTGACCATTTGGCCCTCAACATCGGAGTGGCTCAAATGGAGAAAAGTGCTGGCATTTTCCTCTCTCCCAACCTGACTTAGTAAAGACAAACGGGGATAGGATTAGCTACGGAGAAAGGCCTGGGTCTTTGATCTGTGTCCCCCGCAGGCTGGGAGACTGCGAAGGGGAGCAGGTCTCCAGGGCAGGAGTCTAGTCTCATGTCCTGAACACTACAGGGGACCTGTAAATGGGCTGGGGGTGAAATTTAGTGTGATGGCCCTGACTTCAGTCACCAGTTGTGGAAAAAAAAATGGAGACAGTGTGTCACTAAACTACCTGGTGGGTTTTACTTGTAATCTTCCTGCTTCAATCTCTCAGAGTGCCAGGATTACAGGAGTGAGCTACCACGCCCAGAGCAATTAACATTTTTGAAGATAAAAATAAAATTGTTGAACATATGTCCGAGAAATAGTAAGACAATACACCCTTTCCCCCCTTTCTCTTAATTTTATTGTTATGAAACCTGAGATTTAGAGAAGATATGGAACATAGAAACCAAGGTCCCTGATTCAAAGTTTTCTGCCTCCTGGTCCAGACTCTCATTGTGTCTGTGATGGGCCAAACACTTTCCGGCTGGGATAGCCACCTACGTAGAGGAGGCATCTGATCTTCAGTGTCCTTTTTGAGAATTAAAGTGGGAGCCTGGCCCAGTGACATAGGCCTATAATCCAAGCTTCCTGAGGGGCTGAGGAAGGAGGATCGCAAGTTCTAACTCAGCCTGGGCAACCCCAGGCTGACATGGTAAGACCCTATTTCAACATTAAAACTAAAAATGAGCTGGGGCTGAAGCTCAGAGTGATGATGGTGGTCTGTGTTCAATCTCCAAAACCATCAGACAAACAAACAACAAACAAAGTGAGAATCAGGTAGTTGGCTTCTAAGATCTGTTTCCAGTGTGTGTGCTCTCGTTCTGGGTTGGCTTAGCTATTCTTTGCCAACAGGAATATTGAAAGGAGACAGATTCTGTTACTTGCCAACTATCTAAAATAATTAGATATAATTAGAAATTAATTGGAAGTTAGAAGTAGTCCCTAGGCCAGTTGCTTGGATGTGACTCTTGGCTTTTGTGTCTGTATGTTGAACTGCATAGACCCAAAGGATTTTACATTCACTCATAGCAGCTGGCTTCCTTCTTGAACAGCTCATGTGGTCTTCAAAGATCCTGAATTCTGGCATGTACCAGAAGAAGGGATATAGTCTCTCTCTCTCTCTCTCTCTCTCTCTCTCTCTGTGTGTGTGTGTGTGTGTGTGCTGCACATGCATGCGTGCACATGTCTGTGTTACTGAGAGTTGAACACAGGATCTTTGCACCTACCAGCCTATTTTTTATTTTTATTTTGAGATAGAATCTCACTAAAGTACAGAGTTGATAGGGCTGAGTTTGAATTTGTGGTCCTCCTGCCTCAGTCTCCCAGAATACTGGGATTACAGGCTTGGACCATCAGGCTCAGCAGAAGGATTTGTCTTGAAGAGCTGAGTATATCTTCTCTATGCTGAAATTTGAAGTAATATTAAAATCCAATAATTGTAATGGTGACCGAGTAAAGAGCACTAGTTTGTACAAGCTGTACAACAGTGACAGTTTTCAACCAAATTGTAGGAGAGTTTCAATTCTGTAACAAGTTGGCATTGGTTAGCAGGAGTAAACATTTCCGTGACACTGACGGGGTGTTTAGGTGCTGGTGCAAGAACTAAATAACTTCACTTGTAGGTACCCTCGCTTCCATTTCACACTGGAGGAAACTGAGGTCCTGATCTTAGACAATCTTTTATTTTTTAGAAAGCTTTCATAAACTGGGCAAGGACAGTCACTGGCACTAGGAGCTGCTCAAATGGTATTAGATAAAAAAAAGAGACAGAACTTAAAAGGGATGAGAGCAAGTCAACTCAGATGTAGTAAAAGGAGAGCAGCATTAAAGATAAAGTAAGAAAGTGGGAAACTCAGGACGGGAGCGCGAGAGATGACCAGAAGGCTGGCCGGGGCATCTCAGAAACGATTCTGAGCTAGGTGGAGTGCGGCACAGGCCTCTCATCCCATTCTGGACGGCTGAGGCAGGAGGATCACAAGGTGGGGCCCAGCCCGGGCAGCTTAGTGACTTAGCCAGACCCTGTTTCGAGGTTAAAATGAAAAAAATGGGCTAGGGACACAGCTCAGGATGAAACCCCTAGGTCGATCCCTAAATTCTACGGAAAGAAAGTAAGGTTTGTGAGTGGATTGCTCCAGGGAGCTGGGGATTGAGAAAGGAGGAAGGATGAAAGCTTGGAAGTTCCTGCTTTCCTGGTGTGCAGGCCTCTGAAGGGCCTCGCCCCTCTTCGCCTCTGGAGCAGACGGCTCCCCCGCCCTGGAGACCTTACCTTGCTGCAGCCTCCGCAGGTCTTTCTGGAGCTGTCTCTGCTCCCTGCTCAGCAGCTTCAGGTGGTAGAGGCAGATGCCCTCCAGCGTCTGCAGCCTTTGGCTGAGCCGGGCTTCGGCCTGCTTGGTGCCCTTCCTCTCCAAGTCAAAGTGCTTGTATGGCCTCACCATGCACTTCTCCATCCTCTTCAGGATCTAGAGACCATACAAGTGGATTCCACACATGCCACGACTGTCCTGACAGAGCAGGATAGGGCCGGGCTGCACTCGGCTCCCCAGCTGGTGAAGTCACCCTCTTGGGGGATGTTGCCTAGAGTAAAGGAGTTTCCAGAGCAGTGTAGAAAGACGAGCGTAGAAAGGCACTTCTTTGGGCTTCAGTCTCTTTGCCAGTAGAGTAGATTGGTAGGCGGTTGGCTCCCTACACAGCCTCCAGTCAGACTGCTGTGAAGATCCGGGGGGAGCAGCTCTTCCCAATATAAATGCTCTGATCATTCAGGACAAATCTCAACTTATCAATATTTCAAAGAGCAGGCAGAGCCGGGTCTGACGATTTCAACACAGACCAGCATCCAAAATGAGTCATGCGTGTGGCTCTGGGGGAATCCGTTGGGCGTGCGTGTCTCTCTGCACTTCATATGCCCAGCTGTGCAAACCCTTGCCGGTGTCTGCCTCCCTCCAACGCTGGCACTCGGGGCAGGAGGACATCGTTCTTGTCCCTCGATACCTGCACAGTACTTACCTCAGAGCCAAGAGCGTAGCATGTGTGCCGGATCCAAAAGGATTGTTCTCTTTAAAGCTTTGGTGCGCTCATACGGAAAAGATCAGCACCAAGAGGGAGCGTAAGGCTGGGCCACAGGAAGGAAATGCAGTTAAAGTCAGCTCCATGTGGAGTCTAAGGTGGAGATTAAGGCTCTAGTGGAGAACCAGGTGGGTAGCACTCACCTACCCGGGCAGGGTGCTTCCCAAGGGAAGGTGGCTTGTTGCTTTTGCTGTGTCGGGCTGGGGTCTGGATTAATGAGCTTGTGTTTTTCTTCAGTAAACTTATGAGCCTGGCTTGGGGCAGAGGAGGGGAGGGCTGCAGGGAGGCGTGTTGAATGCACACGAAAGCGCTTTCTTCCTCCCCACCTCCTGGGTCAGGAATGTTAGCTCCTTGGCCCAGGCACCAGCGCTGGTGGAGAGGCCAGAGCTCTCAGTCACCCTGAGGTGCAGGAGCCTGCCCCTGTCTAGGGCCCGCGCTGCGGCTTCTGGGCTGTATCCATGGGAGCTGAGAATGACAGCGAGGAGCGCCTGGCTGTGTGTACAGCCTCTGCCTCTCTTTGTGCCCGTCCCTCCCTACTCTCTTTTCACACTGCCCCTCCCCCACCCTCCATTCCCGGGGCTTCTTGGAAACCACAACCAAGCACCCAACTTTCTCGGTCACGATGGTGCATATTTCGCCCAGGAGAATACTGCGTTTGTTTATTCGTGCGCGCCATGCTGCCCGCTCCCACGTTGCCCTATCTACTTAGTGCGTGAAAGAATTTCTTTAGATTTTCAAAGTGTCGAAAGCAGCATTAGTCAGAGTGAATATTTTATTTTAATCAACTTTTGTGTGCATGTTTGGATTGCTGCGGTAGAGGGCAGAGCTGGAATCTTGGTTATATAAGGTGGTATTGGCGGGACTTTCACTGCTGCTTTGGGGCTCAAATGAAACAAGAGGCGATAATATGCCACAGTTTAAAGACAGCTGCCAACAATGGGGCCTGATGCCCTCCCCCCCCCCCCCCCCCCCCCCCCCCCCCCCCCCCCCCCCGGAGCTTATTGAGAGGCAGCTCAACAGGCCCTCTTGGCCACAATTGTTACCCAGCAAACACACTATTATAAGGAGATTACTGGGTAGAAGGGAGAAGGAGATTGAGAGAAGGCCACTATTCTTTATAGGTGAAGTAATTCCTTTCCAGTCCTTCCCTATGAGGTAATTCTCTCCTCTCCAGAGTTTAAATGCGTGGGCTGGCACTGTAAGGAAATTACTGCCAAGAATGAGCAGGGGAGGTTGGCAGCCCCCTTCCCAGCTGGAAGCTCAACAAACCACAGAACAGCCCCAGCTCTGTCCCTCATCACCAGCAGAGCTGATGATAGCAAGGGCCTCTTAGTAGCCCGGTTCCTGTGTGTCATCTGGAGAGAGAACAGGAGAGGGGAGTCTCGGAGAAAGAATCCACGGCTGAAGGGTGGCGCGACCCTTGTTGTGGTATGCCTGGGAGCAGAATGGCCACCAGACCCATCCTGATGGCTCATGGCCCTTTGAGAGTGCTGAGGAGGATGGAGCTCCAGGTGACAGGTTGTATGAGCAAGCGACGGCCATGGTGCTCCTGTTCTTGGGAGGTGAGGCTTCACCCAGAGTAAATGGGACCACTGGAAGGGCCAGAGGGACCAAAAGATCGAAGGGATCTGAGTGAAGGTGGACTTCTTCAAGAGAACTGTGTTTTCAAATCAAAGACCACGATCATGATGAGCAGAAACAGAGAGGGAAATACCAGCAATACCTCGGTATAGAAAATGTGTCAACAACATAAGAAAAGAGCTCTGCTTGCCCTCGTTCTGCCCCACTCTGTTCCTAGCCTGCAGCCTTGGAGTGGTGCATGGAAAAGACAAAAAACAGGTCTGTGGAGATCATGCTTCCCACTTATTCCGTGGGTAAAAGGGGGATTATAGGACATATCACCCTCTTCCCTTCTCTAATTCCCTGGAGGTCAGAGAGAAAACGTTTGAATTGCATGGCAACTTGGAAGTACAAAGCTGATGGACTGAGCCGTTTTTATAACTTGAGTTGCCACAAGTGTGCAGAATCTGCCGAGGATGTCGTTAACAGGCGAGAAGGAGAACAGTCAACGAAGGTAGTTACTGCGGATGTAAAGCTCTCATTTCCAGATTATGCCGCTGCTCCCGTCAGCAGGGAGAGAGGCCGTCTAGGCTGCTTGGGAAAGTGATTACGGCAGCACTGGATTTTACAGAATGAATTTTGTCTGTGCACTTTCACACACTCCACACTCCCTATACTCCTCTCTGGTTTACATGGAGGTAGAATCTTCTTGGAGCCAAGCATGTTGAGATCAGACATTGATTCGTTTGTTGAACAGGCACTAAGACGTGAGGCGTTGATCATGTCTTGCCCTCTGGATTCCTCGTCTGTGAAACAGCCGGGGGTAGCTCCATCACAGGACTCTGCAGAGCTCAGCTGAGCATTGGAACAAATGGTAACATATTTGTTGCGTAGTGGGCACCCTGGGAAGTCAGTTCTTGGGTTTCCACGAAAAGTGGAGTAACAGGTGTAGAAATACCATTGTTCATGGAACAACTAAAAGAGGCAGAGAAGATTGAAATAATTTCAAAAATCAGATATCACAGGATGAAGTACCTGAGAGTGGAAACAACCTGGGGCATTTTTCTTGTTGCCACTGCTTGCTGTAATACTTGGAAAGCATTTTCAGAGCATGCAGGAAGTGGGCAGCCAGGCTTCCTTGAGAGGAGCAGGCAAAGCTGGAAGGCCAGGAGTTCTTGGCCTTGGCAAGGAAGCGTGCCAGGTCCAAAAAGCTCCGCTAGCTCCAAGGAAAAGAAGCATGACTGAAATTACACCAAGCTTTTTTTTTTAATGTTTTATTTTGAGACAAGGTCTACTAAAGTGCTAAATTACTCAGGCTGGGCTTAAGTTAAAGATCCTCCTGCCTCAGCCTCTCACAGTGGTAGTAACATTATAGGTGTGTGTTACTTATGCACAGCTTGCCCCTGCATTTTTTGAAATTCTGAAAGAAAAGAACACCCTAGAAATGTGTACCCACCAAAATTATTTTCAAATACACAAGCAAAATGAAGGATTTTTTCAGTCATATAGCAACTTCAATAATTCTTCAACCATAGAAGTGTAATTTCAATTGTGAAAGATGGTTCTTCAAGCAAAAGGAAAATCATATAATATAGAAATTGAAATGAAAGGATAAAGACCACAGGAAATTATAGCTACATGGGTAAATATAAAGACTTTCTCTCTTATTGTTTAGATTTCTTTGAAATATAATTAACTGATGCTTCTGTAAGACTAGATCAATTGAATTGAATAGAAATGTTTATCTTTGTCAGTATGCTAAAAGGATAATCTTTTCTATAAATGATGCTGCAAGCTTTTCAAATCACTGTCATCTTTTTGAAAATCAAAGATACAGAGAAACTCAAAGGGATCCAGAAAGAAAAGAAAAAAATATGTAAAATGAATAACTAGAAGAATGACCAGTCACTATTCAATGACTTCAATCATAGAGGCCAGAAACATTAAAATAACATCTTTAATGTGCTGGAGAAAATAACTGTAAAATGGAATTTCACATCCAGAGAAAACATTTTTAATTTGGAAAAGAAACAGACATTTTTGGATAAGCCACAACTGGAATCATTGCCAGTAGGTTAAATCAGAAAACAAAACAAAACAACCAAAATGAAAAACAAAAAGGCTTCAAGCATATTCTTCAGGCCAAAGAAAAATGGTATAAGACAGTAATTCAGAAATACAGGAAGAAATAAAAATTAACAGAAATGGTAAATATAAAAGACTTTTCTAATTCAAAGAAAATAAATTGGGGAAAAACATTGAAAAATGAACTTGATAATATGTGTGGGATAAAAGATAAAATTTTGCAGAAGGAAGGGATAGATAAAGCTAAACAGGTTATAATGCGAGAAGGTTATTTTTGTGAAGTAAGAATATTGAAATATGAAATAAAACATGAAAAGAGGCAGGAATCAAAGAGAAAGCACTAGCACAATGTCAACACTAGATGCGCATTGACAAGTTACTGATGTCTGTCAGCACCTTAGGAAATACAGCTTCTGGATTCTACATATGTGTGGGTTTTCCCAAACAAGCCTCCAATTTTCAGGATGCCAACTGGGTATTCTGAAATTAAAATTTGACATGATAGTATCTATGCCTGAATAAGCATTAGATCCCATGGGTTAGGGGATCCATCTCACAAGACTGTCTCCCCACTTCCCACCCACTTCAGAGGTCCTTAGTGAGTCGTGGCTGTCACCCTGCTTCTGATTGGCCAACTCTTTCCACGTCTCCCTCTGTTGTCAACAGGATAGTATTTTAAACTTGAAAGTCAGAAGGCACATCACCGCCTCCCCAGAGACCTAACAACTCCAGCCAGTCTGACAACTACAACAAAAAAGGGAGAGTCTCTGGCTACCAGCAGAAGAGAGGAAAAACAGCCCTTCCCCTCCTTGGCTTTCTTTTCCCTCCCCCTATCCCGGAAGCAGAATAAGGACCTCAGGTGGAGGAGAGGGAAGTCAATGAAAAAAATCTTAAGCACAAGGATACGCAAATGACAGTAACTCATAGTGTATCTGGTACTTATAACCCAAGCCAATTCAACCATAGGCATAGAATATGGACAAACACCATAAATTTGTCTCAAGTGCAAAAGAAAATAATTTTACAAAATTCAATGTTAATAGCAGGGGGCATCCTCACCCTAGTAGAGGGAATATATAAACATTTTGCAACCAGCATTATATTTAATATAATAGAATATGTCCAAAGAATAGGACTGAGGCTTTGATATTGGATTTATTGCTTCTATATAATAGTGTATTAGAAGACTAAGGCATTAAGACAAGAAAAAAAAGAGGTACACTGATTGGAAACTAAATTTAAAGTGTCTTTATTTGCAGGTAATATAATTTTCTAAGTAGAAAGTAGCAAGGCATCTACCTCTAATATGATTGTAGCAAGAACATGTGATAATCTCAGTGTTCTTACTAACATAAGAATATATGTAAAAGCTTAAAATAAAAATACTATAATACCATAATTTATAACACTATGAGTCATAATTAATACAATTTAATGAAGTTAATAAAATATAGAACTATAAAATATTTCAGGGAGAAATTAAAGACCTAAATAAATGTGAAGATATTAAAAGTTGAATATTTTAGACTAATAATTTTGTAGATTACCTATAGATTCAATCATAATCAAAATCCAAATATATTTTTTTCTTATGCATTTTAAATATTAAAAAGGTGCCTCTAAAATTCAAATGGCAATAGAAAAGAGTCAAAGTGTCCAAGATCATTTTGAAATGAAACCAAGTTAGAGATCAAACATTGTTTGATTTCAAGACCGACTTCAAACCTAACATTAGTAAGACTACAGCATGTTGGGGTAAAGATATCCATGTATGAACAACACCACAAAATCTACAAATAAAGTCAATTTATCTTCTAAAGAAAAATCCATATAATTCTACGAATGAAAAGATATTCTTTCTACAAATAATGTTGGAATTATTAGATATCTATGTGGGAAAATTAAACCCCAATTATTAAATTAAGCTGTATGAAAAAATTAAATTGCAAATAGAGTATCAATTTTAATTTAAAGGCTAAAACTACGACAGAAACTTTTAGAAAAAATCATTTCAGCTTGGGTTAGGCAAAGATTTCTTAGAGAATGGAAAAAAATCTGAAACAATAAAAAAGCAAAAAACTGGATCTAATAAAGTTAAAACCTTTTGTCCTTCAAAGGACATCACCAAGGAAAAGAAAAGATTAATAAAACCCTATGAGAATATATTGACAGTGTGCCTATTTACTGAGAATTTATATTTATATACTCAAACAACTCTTACAACATGATACAAACAATCTTAGGGAAAAATGAGCAAAAGGCACAAATAGACAATCTAAAAGAATATACAAGTGGCCAATAAGGATATGATAATATGTTTAATGTAATTAGTCACCAGGAATGTCAAATAAAAATTAAAATGAGATATTGCATCTTATCCAGTGGTATAATATGAATGAAAAAGAGTGGCTGAAAAAGAAGCATTGGTAAGAAGATGGGTCCATTGAAATTTTAATATGTTGATTTTGTGACTTTGAAGTGGCACAGCCATCTTGGAAAATGGCTTGTCCATTTCTTTGAAGATTCAACATATCCTTACCATATGACCCTGCAGTTTCTTTTCTAGATACTTCACCAAAAGGAACAAAAATATATGCCCATAAAAGTCTTGCATTGGGATGTTCATTGCAGCTTTATTCCTAATGGTCCCCAAAAGGAAACAACCAAATTACCATAAATTGTGAATCAATGACCAAATTATGATTCCCCTATACAGTGAAATAGGAGCACTAAAAACAGATCAATAAAAACACTGATGTACACCAAGGCATGAATTAACTTTACAGACATTATGCTGATTCAAGATTCTAGATATGAAAGACTAGTTCCATATCTTTGTGACAGGCACAATTAATCTGTAGCGACAGAGACCAGGTCAGTAGTCACCTGGGTTGCAGGGTATAGATGAAGACTGATACCAAAAAGGAATGAGGGAATATTCTGGAAAGGTTCGGGCAGTTGTGATTATACATTGCGTATATTTATCAAAGCCACCAACTTATAGGTATAAGCTGTGAATTCTAATGTATATAAATTATACCTCAGTAAAGTTGATTGGAAAGAAATACCGAATTTCATCTTGTCAAGAAGATGCAGGAGCCTTTTGCTTCCAGATAAAGGATCTCTCCCTCTGGTATTTATCTTCTTGTCTCAAACAACTAGAAAAGCAGACAAAATACATAGAACAACTATTTCCAGATGTTGAGAAACAAGCGATTTAAGTTTGTGAGTTTTCTGAGATAATAAACAAGAAAAGTACACTCTACAGTTCCCCCAAATTACTACCTAGAAGCATTTTTCAGGCTGTGGTTCAGGAAGACAGAAACAAAATAGAACCCCAATGCATATCTGTCTATTTGAGTTAAGCAGATATCAAAAAGAATTTGATTAGGCTGAGGTACAAAAGGGAATGTTAGATAGGAGAAAAATACACACACACACACACACACACACACACACAGAGAGAGAGAGAGAGAGAGAGAGAGAGAGAGAGAGAGAGAGAGAGAGAGAATGTGGTAGTGATAAAGATATCCAGAGTCTTCAGAGGTGTCTCCTTGAATCTTTGGCTAAGTCCCACTCTACTGATGCAAGGGTAAATGTCCAGTGAACTAGTGGATCAATAAACAAGCCATGATGCATTTATATGATGAGAAATCACTCAGCAATAAGAAGAATGTAACTATGGATACACACAGCATGAGTGCATCTCAAAAGCATTAAGTTGAAAGAAATGCTTCTGTTGCAAAAGACTATGTGCTTTACAGCTTCAAATACAGGAAGTGCTAGACAACATGAACCTGAAGGGATAAAAAGCAGATCTGGGGTTGTTTGAAGATGAAGTGAGGAACATGGATTGGCTTCAAAGGACAGGAGAAAAATTTTGGCTGTCATCTTGGGAATGCTCTATGCTTTTGCTGTGATTGTATTTGCATGAATGTATCCACATTTGAAAAGTTCTTCAAACTGTGTACTTAAAATAGGTACATTTTATTGGATATAGGTTATGTTTCAAAAAGTTTTTAAAAAAGATCAAGGAATCATCATGAAAAGGTTACACAGGTTAACTGTCTGATGTCAGAGATAACTTAGGCAAAAATTTACTATTTGAAAATTCACAAAGGAAAAGAATGAAATGTTTGTCCTTTTTTTCCCATACATATTGTGTCTTTAAGTGATTTAAAGAGTGGGTGAAGGAAATATTTTTAGAAGACTTGTAGCTAGTAAATTCAGAATGAATGATAAAGTAGAAAACCTCCATTTTTGAACCTCAAATGAGGTGATGGACCCAGGGGAAATGTCCAGGGGAAACCTTGTAACAGCGGTATCGGCTGATGGCATTTAGTCAGCTGATCAGTCATTATCATCAGCGAGGTAGGATTGAGAAAATATACTTGCATGTAGGGTATCTATCCTGAACCTAGTCCAATCTCTAGTTCTGATTGCTACTTCATATGTTTGTGAAGAACATTCAGTAACATTGTACTTTCTTACCTACTTTTCATGTTTGTGTTGTTACTTCAATGGTAATTACTAAAAAGATTAAATACCAAGATGTATTAAATATAAGGATTTACAATCTATAAGAGCATAAATGTCAAAATGGCTAAAAGTAATCTGAAATGGAGAAAGAAACATTGGAAAATTACACAGCATAGGAGGAAAAGTTAAGCACAAACATGTTAGTGGTTATATATGTAAAATGACTAAATGTTCTGGCTAACAGTCAATAATTTTCAATCTGAACTTAAAAAAAAGGAGCACTTCTAAGTGTTGATGCGAAAGTAAAATGTCCAGTAGACTTGTGGATCAGTAAACAAACCATGATACATTTACATGTAAGAAACCACTCAACAGCGAGAACCGAGCTTTTGATATATGCAACAGCATGACTTAATCTCAAAAGCATTATGCAAATGAAAACAGTGAGACCAGGTAGCCATATTTCAGTCAAACGATGTTTTCTGGGATAGTCCATAAAGTGTTGGTATTTCTCTTCCAAATATGGACTTATATAAGTGAAAATTGAAATAGCTTCCAAAAAATACATGTCCACATTGAGAGCTGGTAATGTTAACTCACCCATTTCAGTACTTGATAGGATCCTTTGGGAATCAGAGGGCACAATGGGATATTTGAAAGTTGGAACTCAACTTTATGGCCATATTTAGAAAACCCCCTTGCTTTTATGACAGGATTCCAAAAGCTACTACAAATTACTTGCTTATGATTTATTTCCTTAACCTTCTTCACAAAGTCATATTTAGCTGCAAGAGAGTCTAAACAGTGTAAGCTTTTCTGGACAGCCATATACTCATCTAAATATTTGGTGTTTCCTTACTTTTGAAGAAAGGGAAATCTGTATCTGGAAACAATCAAGAATTTCTGCCACGATAGTCCTACATAACTAGATAGCTGAAGTGAGTTAAATGTGTACCACCCTTAATATATGAGGTGATTAATTAGGCTATGATTGAACCAGCATTTTGTGGTACAGTCATGATTATAGATCCTAAGGCAAATGAGTTTAACTCACTGGGCCCTACTACCTTATGGGATGGCTATGTGAGTGGTTAGAATATACTTTTTAAGATTTTACCTGAACTGACACTAATGGGCGTGTATACATACATGCTCATTCTGCCATTCTATTTATGGATATCAATTTGGAAAAAGAAGCCTGGCCCAGAGAATGATGCCGACACAGAATTTTCAAGGTATGGCTCCTGTTTCTTCATCTCTTACGTTTTTCCTTCTCTCTCCCTGAACTGTTTGTATTTCTGTAAAGACAACACAAATACTCAGGGCTCTTGTTCTTGGCACACGCTGGTTGATTCTCTCTTCCTGACTATTGGTCTTTTGTTTCTGTTGGAGAGTAGTGTGCCTTCCCCTGGATGAGAGGGCAGGCCAGTAGCCTTGCTTTCCCAGACAGAATCTGGCATACTTCTCACCCCGTTTCCTCATTGATATGTGTAAAGCATACAGTACATTTGACAGCAATATTATCAATTCAACAATAATTATTATTACACTACAACTTAAAAAGTCCCAGTACCCTTCAACTGTTTGTTTATTTCTCATCCTAGTGTGCCATCACCTTGACAGAAAGGATTTTTTTTTGTTCTTCTTGGTAACTTTAGTATGTATAGCACAACACTTGGCTTATAGTAAGTATTTAATAATGCTCATTTAAGTACTAGATAGAAAATACTACAGCCAGCTAGTTAACTAAGCTCCTAGAAATTTGTGCAATCAAACATTTAATTTTCCTGTTAAACACTACAAAATTATTTAGTGCATGTCTAATCAAAGTAAAATGATAAAGAGTGTTTTTATTAATAAAAGAAGGAGAAAACTGGCCACACACCTATCATCCCAGCACTCTGGAAGGTGAGACAGGAGGACCGTAAGTTTGAGCATATTCTAGGCAACTTAGCAACTTACCAAGACTCTGTCTCAAAATAAAAAATAGAACAAAGGGCTGGGAATATAACGTAGTCCAAAGCCCCTGGGTTCAATACCCAGACCTGAAAAACGTGAGAAAGAGAGAGAGAGAGAAAAAAGAAAAAGGACAAAGTGCTTACTAGTTCTTCCTGCTGGACTCCCGTACCAGAAAGGGTGTGCCTTGCCTTACTGTGATTATCTGCTGTTAGGTTGGGTTGGCTCATACCTTTCACATTCCCCCCACTCGCTCTATCTTGATTGATACCTGAGCTTTTTGCTCTTTAACACTGAAACGAACACTTGCTGAGCTTGTCAGGTTTGGTGCTCAGGACACTTTGTCTTTCTAGCAGGAATGGTCGTGCCAGGAAAGCCAGGTGGCCAGGCCTCTGTATTTCTGGTAACAAGACTTGAGCCACCAGTAACATAGTGATCAGATAACAGCAGTGGGCACTCTTATCAAGGAGAGAGTGCACATAGTTACTGAACTAACGCACTCCTAATCTCTCTATCAGGTTAATCGGTAACTTTATATAGTACATAATCTCCATAGTGACAAAGTTCTGTAATACTCACCCCACCTGCAAAATTAAACATGTACCTCATTTCCCTTGCTCTGAGTGCTGAATAGATACTGTATTTCTGTGGCTGCTGTAACAAAGCACCGTAACTGGGTGGTTTACAACAGCAGAAATGTACTCGTTCACAGTTCAGGAGGCCAGAAGCCTAAAGTCAAGGTGTTGGCAGGCGCATCTCTCCCCAGGCTCTAGAGGAGGATCCCTTCTAGTCTCTTCCGGTTCCAGTGGGTCCAGATGTGGAAGCGTAGTTCTGATCTCTGCCTCCGTTTTCTCATGGCTGTCTTTCCTCTGTGTCAGTTTCTGGGACCTTTCTCAACCGGTGAAAACATCAGTCATATTGAATTAGGGCCTAACTCAGTATAAACTCATCTTAATTTGATTACAAAGACACTCTATCTAAATAAGATAATATTCACACAATATTATAGATTGGAACTTCAACACAATTCTTGTGAGACCCACAATGCTGACTTTTAGAGACACCCCACTGGAGCCCTTTCTTTTGGATTTTTGTTATCCATTTTTTATTTCCAATTTTCATGAATATATAATCTGCAGAATTTTTAAGAATTATAAATTGCTATTTCATTCTCTGTGATATGCTCTGCTGGTAGCCACAACATTTTAATTACCAGACGTATCTCATTAATCTGTGTTGTAAAATCTGTAGGAACCTGTGTGTCCTCACATTCCATCCTCACCCTTTGGGCAATTCCTGTTGCTGATACTCCGATTTTTCCATTCCTTGGTCTTATCACCATCACCGATTCCCTTTGCCTTTGATGTGCTTCCCCACGACCAGGCCCTTCTAGAGCTGTGCTGCAGTACCCTTGCTTCTCAGCCTTCCTAAGCGTAAGCATTCCACCAGCCTTTGATGTTGACCTCTCAACTGATTTTTCTAGTTTGGCCTCTTCTCATGCTACCAAGTTGGTCTTCATGTCACCTCTTTTCCTAATACTTTTTAATAATATATATTTATATACATATAAATACGTATAAAATATGTTTTTTGCTTGAGAAATAGAGAAATTCTTTAACTTACTAAAATTAAGTTTGGTATAGAAATCTGACTGTGGTTGTGGAAAGGTTGATGGAAGAGCTCACAACGATGTCTTTGATAGGTATTGTGTCATGAAAAGGAGTATTTATAGCACTGAACACTGTGACTTCCAAGACCGTGTCTTCATTGAAACATTAAATTTTATCATCATAGATAAAGAACAGAAATCATTATAACATAAATAGTTGAATAGGTATCAATCTGAAAGATTTCTTTTTATAATGATGTCTAATATTTGGCGAGTATGAAACCAAGACCTGCTCATTGCATGAAATTTGGGAAATATAGAAAAAAGAAAAAAATAACTTGTGGTCTCATTTGCATGTTAAATTTTGAAATACTTTTCTCAAGTCACCTTTTTAATGAAATACTGCGTCAACTCAGGTTACCAGAAATCACCTTTTCTATTATCTCTGTCCCATTTGTCTCAGCCAGTTTGTTTTTTTCTTAGCCAACCCATGGCCACTGTGTCTCCAGTGCTCGGTGTGGATTCCAGTGAGCCGTGTGTGCTAAGCGAGTGCTCTGCCACTGAACTACACCCACACCCTTCTGCCCGCTACTTTTCAGATTCTCTCCTTACAGCAAGGAGCTGGGTGTCTTTCTTTTCTCAAACCAGTCTTCAGAGTAAGTGGGGTCCTTAAGAGGCCATCTGGAAGGGGGGAGGTTACAAACAGCAGCACCAGTGAGCCTTTCCGAAGAGATCTAAGAGGGAGGTGCAGCAGCATCAGACAGGACAGTACTGCACACGCCCCATCAAAAACCCCACAGGCCTGCCTAAAATCCTGGCCTTTTTTTTTTTTTTTTTGACTTCAAGGCAGGCAAGTCCAATTTTGAACTCAATTTCTTGAACAGTGAATTTAATGTTACCACCTATTATAATCTGGATCTGGAATATCCCCCCAAAAGTCTCCTGCATTTGGATGTTGTGGATTGTCTATGGAACCGTGTGTTGCTGGGAGACTGGGGCCTGGTCTGGAGGGGTGGATTACAGGTATGTAGATTAGATTATAGGCATGTAGTGGGGGCTTACCACACCTTCCACACCTTTTTCACACTTGGAAGGGGTGGAACGCTGAAGTTGAACCCAGAAGGGGTGAATCACTGGGGTGGAATTCTGTCACTGTCATGGGTCCAGAAGTTTCCTCTACAACCAACTGTTATTGTTTCCAGGTTAATTCAAAGAAATGCACTAAACAGTACACCATGCTGGCAAGTGCTAACAAGAGTAGCTCAGTAAAGAAACTGAGAAGAGTGAAAATAATTCTTGCCTTAAGGAAGTGAAAATCAAATGGAGGAAGAAGCATGTGAAAAGATGGAGATATTCTGAAATTAAGTATTTTTGTTTGCTTAAAATAGTCACAAAAGGGAACATGGTACAAAGCAGGTCATAAGTTAAGAAAATTTTGACTAGGAAGAAATTAACTTGAACATAAGTGCCATTTGTCTTGGGATCAGCTGAGGCGTCTCAGTCACTATGGATATCATCTGGAATTAAAGTCAAAAAATAAGTCGAAGTTGCCTAATTGCAGTAAGCAGGGCTCTGCAAGTAGGATTACAGAATTTTTATCTTTTAAAAAGGATTAAGCAGAGGAGTCTGTACAGTCATTGGAAGAAAACTGACTTCTAAAGAAGCAGAGTGTGTTAGTATGTTAGTATTTTAGGTGACCTGGGAGAACACAGCATGCAGTGGGTTGAAATTGAACTGTCTGCTGCCCTTTGCTTACACCCCACGCCACGTCCTCACAGTCCCTGTTCAGTACTCACATAGTCTAAGCCATCACCTCCTTCCCAAAGCTCTTCTCCTCTTGGTGGTCAGGAGAAGGACCCGGGCGGCCCACCAGGCCCAAGACAGAAGAGTCCTCAAGGTGCAGCAGGCGGGTGGACGGGGCTCTGCTGTGCTGCCCTGAGACCTGTGCGGGAGGGTTGGGAGGGGCCCGGAGCAGGGACAGAACTGTGAAGACAAAGATCAAGGATGCGGGCTCCATTCTGAAGAACGTGGCTCTCCAGGCCATGGGGGAGATGAGGGAGCACGACCGCTTACTGAAAATGAAGACAGCGATGATCCCAAGAGCAAGTCCACAGTGCTATTGTGCCTCAGGACACAGTTTTAAATCATTTGATAAGGAACTGTGGTCTCACAGGGTGCAGAGGTTACCACAGGCCCAAAGTAAAGGTGCGGAGGAAATTCCAGTTGGCTCTCTTAAAAGCTGTTGCTTGGGCCTTAGGAAAACTTACTGCAGTTCCAGAGTCTGACATGGGGTGGCGCGCTGAAACCGCTCACTCTGCATGAAGGCCTCTGAGCGGACAGGGCAGCCTGAGCAAGTGCTTTGCAGGGACAAACCAGAAGGGATCTTGAGCAGGGGGCCTTCACTCTGCCCTTCGCTTGTCCTTATGTTTAATGTCTCCCTCTCTCCCTCCCTCCCTCCCTCCCTGACTGCCTCCCTCCCTTCTCC
>PVKB01006474.1:0-60891 GCA_004027205.1 Ctenodactylus gundi | reverse complement strand
CTGCGCATTAAAGGAAACTATCAACACAGTGAAGGGAGAATCAATGGAATGGGAGAAAAATTCTGTCAGCTACTTCTCAGACAGAGGACTATTATTTAGAATATAAAAAGAACTGAAAAAAATTAGACTGTCCATAATGAAAGACTCAATCAAAAAATGAGCAACTGGGGGCTGGAGGAATGGCTCAGTGGTTAAAGCTCTTGCCTAGCAAGCTCTTCGTCAAGTGTTAAGTCAAGCACTAAGTACCTGAGTTCAATTCCCCAGCGCCACATAAACCAGGTGTGTGGCGCACGCCTGTAATCCCAGCACTCGGGAGGCTGAGGCAGGAGGATTGCTATGAATCCAAGGCTAGCTTCGGCTCCATAGTGAGTTCAGGATCAGCCTAGGCTACAGAGCGAGACCCTGTCTCAAAAAAAAAAAAAAAAAAAAAAAAAAAAAAAAAAAAAAAAAAAAAAAAAAAAAAAAAAAAAAAAAAAAAAAAAAAAAAAAAAAAAAAAAAAAAAAAAAAAAAAAAAAAAAAAAAAAAAAAAAAAAAAAAAAAAAAAAGGGCAAAAGGGCAACTGAAAGGAAAAGACAATTCTCAGAAGAAGTACAAATGACCAAGAAATTTATTTTTAAAATGTTCAGCATCTTTGGCCATTAGAGAAATGCCTATCAAGACAGCACTGAGGTTCCATCTTACTCCAGTAAGAATGGCTTTTATCAAGAACTCAAAAAACAACAAATGCTGGAGAGCTTGTAGGGAAAAAGGAACCCTTCTACATTGTTGGCGGGACTGTAAATGAATTCAGTGTTCCACTGTGCAGCCTTGCTCCTAGGCCATTTTAAAAGTGAGAAATCTGAGACTGCAGGAATTACACGGTGGCTAGAGTACTTGCCTAGCAAACCCAAAGCCCTAAATTTGATTCCCCAGCACCACATAGGCTGGGCATGATGGCACATACCTGTAAGCCCAGCACTTGGGAGGCTGAAACAGGAGGATTTCCCCGGGTTCGAGGCCAGCCTAGGCTACACAGAGAGTTCAACACCAGCCTGAATTATAGAGTAAGATGCTATCTTACAAATATAAAAATGGGGCTGGAGGAATGGTGCAGCAGTCAAAGTGCTTGCCTTACAAGTGAAAGGCCCTGAGTCTGATTCCCCAGCATCACATAAAGCTGGGTTGCGTGGTGCACGCCTGTAGTCCCAGCACTTGGGAGGCTGAGGCTGGCAGATTGTCACGAGTACAAGGCCAGCCTGTGCTATACCAGTGAGTTCAGAACCAGCCTCGGCTACACAGCAGGACTGTGTCTCAAAGAAAAAAAAATAAAATAAAATAAAGGTGAAAAAACTGAAGTTCAAGGATGTGAAGCAATTTTCCCAAAGTGACAGTGACAGTCATGCCCAAGCAGTCTGGACTTCAAGCTACATTATATTTGAAGCCACCAACAATCACCAGAAGAGTCCTGCATACACTGGGCACCTACCTAGAGAAATCGGAAAATTAATGTGAGCAACACAAACAGAAAAAGAATGCTCTGCTGGAGGCACTGCCAAGCACAGACAGAAGGACTGAAAGAGTCCAAAGGAAATGAATTCCTGAAGGGGCATGAGGAAAGGGTATCATTTCAGGCTGAGAGGAGCCACTATGACAATATGCAGTCTGGCATGACAATTCATATCTAGCAATCCTATCCACTAGCTAATGGCATTTAAGCAGATTATAACAACCGTCACTCATTTATTATACTGTACTTACAATATACACACTTAAAAGAACAGTACATTTGATAATTTCTATCCCAGGTGTATGCAAAAAGAAAAGAAAGGTGACAACAGTGGTGAATAATGGGAACAAGCACAAGACTACAATATCTGAAGAACTTGTAGCTAGAGGATACAACCAGCAATATTTCCTTGCTGGTTTCTACAACAGCTCTCAGGAAAACCACTAGGCTACTCTATTCATATCAACCAACTGTGCCAGCATGACATTGATGGACAGCCTAAATACTGATGGAAAGGAGACTGAGGCAGGAGGTTTGCCACTCTGAGCCCAGCCTAGATAACATAATGACTTAGTAAGATCTTTCTTCAAAATAAGAAGTATCTTAGTTATTTTCTCATTGTTGGGACAGAACACCCAACATTCACAATTTAAGGGAAGAAGGATTTATTTTAGCTTACACTTTAAGAAGGTTACAGTACATACATTGGTGGCCGGCAGTGGTGGAAGCACATGATGGAGGCCTAGCCCAAGGACAGCTCTTCATAGCACAGCAGAGGAAAAGCCAAGTGAAGGAGAAAGGGCGGAGCTACCCTTCCAGATCCTGTCCCAGTGATCTACCCCTTCTGAGTCAAGCCCTAGCGTTCAGACCCTCCAACCATGCTCAACCTCAAAATAGCACATTGGTATTTCACAACATCCAAACACATGAGACTTTTGGGGGACACTCCAGAAGCAAACTGTACCAAAATTTAAGGGAGGGCAATCAGGATGTAACTCAGTGATGCCATCTGCTACCTATATTGAACATTCAACTTTTACCACACTAACCTTAATGTACACAGTTCAACACCACCCAGGGAGACTGAGGCAGGAGATTTCCAAGACTGAGCCCAGCCTAGACAACTCAGTGACTTACAGAGACCCTATCTCAAAATAAGAAGGTTAAAGGGGATGGAACATCAGGATGCAACTTCGTATAAATGCCTTGGATTCAATCCCCAGTACTGCAAAAAAAAAAAAAAAAAAAAAAAAAAAAAAAGCAAAAAGTTAAAAGCAATGTATGATATACACATACACCCATGTTTACAGCAACCCAACTAACAACAGCTAAAGTGTGGAAGACATCCATGTATCTGTCAACAGGCCAATGGATACAAAAATTGTGGTATATGTACACAACGGACTATTATTCCATTATAAATTATATTATTCTATTATAAATTCTATTATAAAGACAGATAAATTTGAGGCTTCTGTAGGTAAATGGACACAACTTGAGACTATCACAATTAGTGGAGTCAAACTCAGAAGATTAAGTTTAGCACATGGTTTCTCTAATATGAGAATAGAGGCATTTTATAGAACCAAATGGGTGTGATAGTGGGAGTCAGGTGTGATGAGGGAGGGACCAGGAGGGGGAGGGATTGTAATGTTGACGCCATATATATGTGAACGAAAAACTCCAGATCAAGATAAACATTGTGTATTGTATGTTCTTCCTGCCTCAGCCTCTCTAAGCGCTGGGACTACAGATAGGTGCCACCATGGCTGGCTCCATTATATCTGATTTCAGAAGAAGAAAATCAGCTATAAACTAATCTTAATTCAGTAGAGTCCACTAAGTAATTGTATAACAGAGTTTCCAAACAGAATTTGTTTAAACCTCTTAGCTGGGTGTGTCAACCCCTGTAATTCCAGCTACCTTGAAAATGAAGAAGGATTTTGAATTTAGAGCCAGAAGTGGGCAACAGAGTTCCTCATCTTGAAATAAAGATTCCTCTACCCTCAGATTCCTTCAAATAAATAAAAATCTCCAGATAAAATGGTCCAGTAATAATGCTTCTTTCCCTTTCATTATGATGACAAAATGGCTAAGTAAAATGTTACGTATATTCTCAGCCAAATAAATATACAAACTCAACTTCCCTTTTTCAATGATTTATTCCACAAGGTCCCTCTGCCTGGGAAGGCCAGTCCTGGCAGATGAGTCCTGGGTCCTTCCCTACCAGATGCACCTTGCATTTCTCAACGTTTGACAGGTATTTTTATTTCTATCCTGTGGTATTTATTAAGTTCTGCATATAATAAAAAGCATGATAAAAACACAACCTGGAAATAAGTTATCCTCTCCCTTCTACTAATGATGCAACTGAAGCCCCAATCAGAAAATATTTCCCTAAACTGGGCCCTGTGCTACACACCTGTAATCCCAGCACTCTGGGAAACTGAGGCAGCAAGTTCAAGGCCAGCCTGCGCAATTTAGGAACTCAGTTGAGACCCTGTCTCCAGCTCAAAGAAAATAAAAATAGCTGGGGATGTAGTTGGGTACTTGATCCCGTGTCACAGAAACACACAACTTCTCTCTACTCCAATGAAAACCATGTTTTAAGGGGTCTATTTTGACTTCTTGAGCCAATTTTTTTTTTTGAGACAAGGTCTAGTCTCATAGCCCACGCTGGTCCTGAACTCGCTGGCTGTAACCCAGGCTTGCCTTGGGACTCAGAACAATCCGCCTGCCTCAGCCTCCCAAGTGCTGGGATTACAGGCCTGCGCCAACACGCCCAGCTTTGTGTAGTGCTGGGGAATGGAACTGGGGGCCAGACGCTTGCCAGGCGAGTGCTGTAAGCCTTTAACCGCTGTGCCATTCCTGCAGCCCTCTTGATCCCCCTTATATAACACTCCTACCTTTGCTATGTGATAATTCACCAAACTGTACAAAGATTTTTTGCGGTTTTTGTAGGCACACAAGACTGCAATAAAATATATTTTTTAAATGGCTCACATTAAGTCTTGCGAGGAAAAATAACACGAGCTCGGTTTCCACGCTGCTTACACCCCCGCAACTACCTGCAACCACTTTACAGCACACCAGCATCAGAAGCCCCGCGACTCGCTCACCGAATGCTGCAGAACGTCCTCCCCGCGTCCTCGTGGGCCGCTGGGACTCGCAGCAGCGGTCGCCTCCTTCCCTGCGTGGGCACGCGAAGGGGGACGGACGCCTGGGTAGCGTCCCCTAGACCGCTACGGGCGCACGTCGGCCCCGCCAGGGCGTGACCCCGAGGACCCCAAGAAGCGGAGAACTGGGCACCTCCGCCCCAGGGCCACGCGCGCTCCGCACGCCGCTTCCTCCCACGGCCAGGGCCGCGTCCCGCACCCTCCCTCGCCCCTGAGCGTGGGCCCAGCCGCCGCCGTCCCGAGCGCTCTGCCCCCACCCGTGGGTGGTTCCCCGACGTGCTCCCCTGCCCAGGCCGCCCCGCGAGGACGGACCTCGTCCCACGCGCACAGCACGGCCTCGGGCACCCGCGCCCGGTGCGGCTCGCGCCCCGCCCCCACGCCCCCGCCCCGCGTGCCCGCCAGCCGCTGCCCCGCTCGCCTGCCCGGCCCGAGGGCGCCGCGCCGCGAGCCCCACCTGCGGGACGAGGGCTGGGCGCCGAGCCCCTCAGGGCGCCGTGCTCCGACAGCCTCCCGGGATGCGGCGTCCCGCGGGCTGCCCCCTCGGCCCGGCCTGGCCCCAAACCTCCGCCGCGCTCCATCGGGCCGCGCCGGCCGCACAGGCGCACTGCCAGGCCGCCGCCGCATGCGCACGCGCTCCCTCGGCGCGTGCCGGCTGCCGCGCCGCGTGCGGGCGCCTGTTCGCGCGGGACTCGGGCACGCGCGGGCTGTGCACGTGCGACGGGTCCTCACGAGTTTACGACTAGCGTGCACGCGCCACGTGCGCGACAGTTTTCACGCAGTATGCGCACGGTGCACAGCTGTCTTCCCACAGTGCACCTGTGAGCGCTTACTCAGCGGTTTGAACACTGCACTTGACTAGCAAGCGCAAGACCCTGAGTTCCTTTCCCAGCTGTGCATAAAGTCAGCATGGCGGCACGCATCTGTAATCCCAGCACTGGGGAGGCTCAGGTAGGATTGCTGTGAGTTTGAGGCCAGCGTGGGCTCCATAGTCAGTTCAGTACCATTCTGGACTACAGAGTGGGACCCTGTCTCTAAATAAATAAATGAGTTGGGATGTAGCTCAGTATAAATGCCCTTGATTCAATTCCCTATACTACACTATATATACACTCTTGGAATGTAGTTCAGTTGATTTGTTTTGTTTTTGAGACAGGGTCTTGCTCTGTAACCCAGGCTGGTCCTGAACTCGCTATGGAACCCAGGCTGGCCTTGGGCTCATGGCAATCCTCCTGCCTCAGCCTCCTGATTGCTGGGATTACAGGCGTGTGCTACCGGGCCCAGTTTATGTGGTACTGAGGAATTTAATCCTCCCTAGGTTCGACCCCTAGTACCACACAAACACACATGCAGGTACACACACACAGAGTTTAATAATGGGTATAAGTTTCTTTGGAGGATAATAAAAATATTTTAGAATTAATGATGGCATAATTGTAGGCATACTAAAACCCACTGAGTTGTACATATGAAACAGAATTTTATGATACGCAAATTGTACCAAAATTTTAGGAACTGGCATCTGGAACTTTCAGATGAAAGCTTGGAGACAGTTCTCTTGTGATGAACATGTTCCTGACATGAGCAAAGGTGCTCCTGGAGTAGACGACAGTGTGGTGAGAAGAGTAGGGGTGGTTAAGAGAGACACAAATGCGCAGGCAAGTGGACAGGTCCAGACAGGGCCTGGAACTATGTGAACACTCTAACACAGTAAGAACAAGCAAAGGCAAGAGTACCAAGGCGGTCATCACTGTCCTCTCCTTTCCTTTGTTTTTAAAAATGTTGATTAGTGTATATTCGAGATACATTAAGTTGCACTCATTTGGGGGAATTGCTACCCAAACCATTTGAGATCATTTTGTCACCCTTATTTTGCCTCCCCCTCCTTTCCCCTCTCTGTTTCCTACCATTTCGCCTGTATTTTAATCTTCAATTTATATCTTGTATTTCTCATGTCAGAAAATTATGCAATATTAAACTTTCTGTATCTGACTTAATGCAGTTAACATTCTGGTCTCAAAATACATCTATTTCCCATCAGTCCTCTTTCAGGTTCCCTTCTGACTAGCAGAAGCTTTTATTTCTATACTTATTTCTCCTAAATAAGGTATCTTCTCTACACCTTGAAAAAAAAAAAAAGGAAAAGATCCATTCATTTTCCTGCAAATGACATTATCTCATTCTTTTTGTGGCTGAATAATATACCATTATAGATATACATAATATATATATATATATATATATATACACACACACACACACACACACACACACATAATACAGACATATATCTATCGCATTTTCTTTATCCAGTTGTCTGCAATATATGGACATCTAGGTTGTTTCCAGAGCTTATCTATTGTAAATTGTGCTGCTAAAGACATGGGTATGCATGTATCACTATAGTCTATCTATATAGTCTTTCAACAATATAACCAGGAGAGGAATAGCGGGGTCAAATGGGATCAACCTAAGATAGCCAAACTCATGTGAAAGAAAACTATAGGACAGGGAAGAAATTGAAGAAGATGGTAAAAAATGAAAGGACATCTATTTCCAGATAGGTAGACTTAATTTTGATGTTATTAAAACTGATATATAGATATAATTTAATCATATTAAAATGCCAACATTCCTTATAGGATTAGAAAACAATCCCAAACTATATATGGAAGCAAAGAGACCCAGAATAGCCAAGGCAATCCTGAGCAAAAGGAGCTAAAGGGAAGTCATCACAATTCTAGATTTCAAGCTATACAACAAAAACATAGTAATAAAAACTGCATGGTGCTAATACAAAATAGATATGAAAGCTGGGCCAGATGGAGCGGGCCTGTAATCTCCACTCTCTTGGAGGTTGAGGCAGGAGGATCAAAGTTGGAGCTCAGCCTGGGCTACTTTGTGACTTTGAGACTCTGTCTCAGAATGGAAAGTAAAAAATGGGCTGGGGATGTAGTTTATTGAGAAGGCCCTGGGCTGGATCTCTAGTACTGAAAGGAAGAGACATATAGACTGATTGGATAGGATAGGAGAAATAATCCCTATGTCCCTTCAGTCAACTGATTTTTTTTTACAAAGGGATCAAACACATATGTAGAGAAAAGAGAGCCTCTTTAAGAAATGGTGCTGGGAAAACTGGTTATCTACATGCAGAAGAGTGAAAATAAACTGCTATCTCTCATTCTATACTGAAATAAAATCAAAATATATCAAGGACATACATATAAAAACAAACACTTTGAAGCTGATGGATGATAACATACAGGAAACACCTCAAATCACAGGCACAAACATGGATTTCCTGAACAGAGCTCCAATAGTACAAGAAATAATATAATATTAAGAGTCAACGTGAAGGGCTGGAGGGATGGCACAGCAGTTAAAGCACTTGCTGAGCAAGTGCAAGGCCCTGAGTTCGTTTCCCCAGCACCATATAAACTGGAGATGGTGGCACACACTTATAATCCCAAAACTCAGGAAATTGAGGCAGGAGGATTGCTGTGAGTCCAAGGCCAGCCTGGACTCCACAGTGAGTTCAGGACCAGCCTGGGCTACACAGTGAGACCCTGTTCACACCCCCCCCCAAAAAAAAAAACCATGAAAAAATGTCTATCTAAATTTAGCTCTTTAGCTATTGGATCAATACAAATTAAGACAGATAGGTTGGAGGCTTTTGCAGGCGAATGGAGGCAACTTGAGACCATCATGCTTAGTGAAGTGAGTCAGATGCAGGAGGTGAAACATCAAATGGTCTCTCTGATATGAGAAACCCAGATCACAGTAATTTCATGGAACTGAATGTGGGGGGGATCGTGGGAGCTAGGGTGGAGGGGAAGGGCGTGGGAGGGTCAAAAAGGGAAAAGGGAAGGTTTGTAATTCTGATGTGCTATATATGTGTACAAAATACTCAAGTTCAGTGTAAACATTATGTATCGCAGTGTATACATATCAATAAAATGGGGAAAAATAAAAAGCATATAAAAAACAAAAGCTGGCAAGGACACGGGGGAAAGGACACATCTACACTGTTCATGGGAATGTAAACTGGTACAACCACTATAAAAGTTAGTGTGGAGATTCTTCAAAAAATTGAAAATAGAAATTCCTCTCTTTTTTCCTTAGAAATCTTTGGTGTAGGTTTAACCAACGGTTGAGTTCACAAGCCTGATGGTAGCTATGTAGCATCTCTATCTAGTTTTACGCCTCTCTCTGAGAGTCTTGTCATGTGGCCCAGGCTGCCCTCTAACTCGTGATCCTCCTGCCTTAGCCTCCGGAGTGCTGGAATCACAGAAGCATGTCACTGCAGCCAGCTCTCCTTTGATTTTCTATTCTCCCAATTCTCTCCACATTGTAAAGTTCTGCTGTTACTTTTTATAGCTGTATTTTGGAGATGTATAATGTAGTCCAGATATGCAAGCTTTTCAACGTTATAAGAATAACATTGTAAAATATCTATCATTCTACCTCTCCTTGTTTGGATTTATGTTTTTAGTGATTTTTTTTTTTCAGTTTGGAACCGGGCATTGAACCCAGAGCCTTGCGCATGCCAGGCAGGTGCTGCACTGCTGAGCTACATCCTAGGCCCTGGAATTATGGTTTTAAGGCTTAGCCATTGCAATTTGTACCGATCTATCAAAAAAACACTAGTCCGCTAGCCATAGGGGTGCAGGCCTATAATCCTTGTACTCTGAGACGCTCAGGCAAGAAAACAGCAAGTTTGAGCACAGCCTGCGCAATTTAATGACTCAGTGAGACTATATCTCCAAAGCAAAAATAAAACTGAGGTAAGGCGATAGCTTAGTGTGATGGCCCTGAGCTTTATTCTCAGTACCCATCCCCCATGCACAAAATCATTAGTCATTTGATTTGGTTAACCTTGTAAATTGTAAATATTCTTTTCAATTCTGTCAGCTTTCTGTTGAGCTGCTTGTTCTTTTCCTTGTTGGTTGCTAAGAGTTTCTCATATTCTACATAATTCTTTGGGAGTTTAAAAAATTTTTGAGAAATGGTCTCACTCTGTAGTCCAGGATGGTCCTGAACTCAGTAATGGAGGCTGGCCTTGAACTCACAGAGATTCTCCTGCGTAAACCTCCTGAATGCTGGGATTATGGTGGTGCACCACCACACCAACCTAATTTTTAACTCAGAGCCTGGCACATGGTAGGCAAGCATTCCAACCTCTGAGCTATGTCCCCAGCCTAAGTTTAAATGCTAAAAGAATTTCAAAGTAATTGTGGTAGCATACTGTGTAATCCCAGCACTCTGGGAAGCTAAGGCAGGAAATGTACAAGTATTAGCCCATCCTGGACAGCTTACTGTCCCATTGAGACCCTGTCTCAAAATGATATAAAAATCTGAGGTGTGATCTAAACACAGTGTGTATTTTAATTTTTAAAATTACGTAAAAAAAAACATTGCAATTAATCCCCCTAGCTTTATGTGTGTATGAGGTACTGAGGATTGAACCGAGGGTGGGTCTTCGCACTGAGGTACAGCCCTAGATCATATATATATATATAATATATATATATATATATATATAATATATATATATATATATATTATATATATATATATATATTTTTTTTTTTTTTGCGAGAGACAAGGTCTAGTTAAGACACTCATTTTCCCAGGCTGGGATTGAAGGTGTGATCTTCCTGCCTCAGCTGTCCAGAATGCTAGTGTTAGAAATGGCCCATAGGAATTTACCTGTCCAAACAAAGGATGGACATGGGAGGCACAGATGACAGAGTATGAGGCTTTACTTTTCTTTTTGCAAAAAGGGTGACCTTCCCACGTGTGAGTGGAGAGAGGCACACGGAACACCTGTTGGGTACCGACTTAAATCCCTAGGTCGCAGGGCCGTCCTCCTGCCTTCTTCTATTGGCAGGATGCACAATCTTCCCGGTAAGGTCTAAGGTATAGGCTCAGGGCCAAGTTTAACACAACGTCATTACCTTTATCCCTTCTTCCCCCTTTGGCCTTTGTCTGGTTGGTCACCCCGTCAGGTAAAGCGGGAAAATGTAAAGATCTAAGATCCGCCACCTTGAACAATGTGCCACTGCTAACATTAGGTGGCGCTCACACTAGGATTACAGGCATGTGCAATCATGCCTAGAAATCTCCCTAGCTTTGTACACAATTATCACATCCTTTTTGAAGTGGTTCTGGAAATCTTTTTTAAAAAGCTTTCTTTTTATTAGTATATATTTGCAACACACAATAATTATATTCCTCTTAGAGAACTGATGCATATACATTGTGTACCTTAATAATTTTTTAAGACAGGGTCTCACTCTGTAGCCCAGGCTGGTCCTGAGCTCACTATGGAGCCCAGGCTGGCCTTGGGCTCACAGCAATCCTCCTGCCTCAGCCTCCCAATGCTAGGATTATAAATAATTTTTACTTTCATCTGTATATTACAGTTTATGTTGCTGCAGTGTGCCTTTCAGTGTGAAGTCAGGCTCATAAAAAGGTGAGAATAGCTGGGAGCAGTAGTACAGGCCTGTAATCCCAGCACTCTGGGAGGCTGAGGCAGGAAGATCCCAAGTTCAAGCCCAGCCTAGACACAAATGTCTGGCCTTTCTCCATGGTCAAAATGATCACTAAAGGTAAATGTTTTGAATTGATTTAGGGCATCAAGGCAGCCATGATAATGCAGCTGAAGATGCTAGTGAAAGACTTCCAGAACTGCTTCAGGAGATGGTATGAGCAATGAGGTATTTTGAAGGGGATTAATACCAATATGTCTTTTGGTGCAAAAATTTAAAATGAAAAATTTAAATATTAAGTGAGTGAGGTGGGGGAAGGCAGTGGCTGGAGTTTTGGCTAGGTGATTACAGCGCTGGTCTAGGAAGCCCAAGGCCCCAGGTTCCATCCCCCAGCACATTGTAGCTGGGTGTGGTGGCCCGTGCCTGTAATCACAGCACTCAAGAGGCTGAGGCAGGGGGATTGCTGTGACTTTGAGGCCGGCCTAGACTACATAGTGAGTTCAGGACAAGCCTGAACTACACAGCAAAACCATGTCTCACAAAAAAATAAAAAAATAGCTAGGTGTGGTGGTACACACTGTAATCCTAACACTCTGGGAAGCTGAGTCAGGAGAATCTGGTTGAGATAAATCTTCGGTCTCCATTGGAGCCGTGGGGAGGCTCTCGTTCTCCGACTCTCATAAAGTTAAGAATAAAATGGACAGAGTCCAAAAATAATTCGAGTAACAGTTGATTGAACCAAACAAAAGAAAAAAGAGCCAATGGCCAAGAAACCGAGGGGGAGGGCAGGAGGAAACCCAGGTGCGTCTGTGTTAGGGTCAAAATGCCCTCCTAAGCTTTCAGGGTGGGGGGAAGTCCCAGGAGTTGATCGACCCAGAACAAAGGGCCAAAGAGGTGCCTCGCAGTGATTGGCTTCCCTGAAAAAGGCCAGAACTTTCCCAAGGCAGGAAACTGAAACCTATTAACTACTGGCTCTGCCCAAAGGGAAAAACAACCTGGGCCCACCAGATACCTTGCTGTGCAGTTTTCCGGGTCCAGAACTCCCGCCTGTCATCTCAAGTCCTGGCTTCGGGGTAAGTGACTCATTTTCATGTGGTGCTGCACAATGGCTACCAAATGCTCACCCTTGGTGGCTTCCCAACTTCCAGGCTCTTCTCCTAAGAGATTTCTTGGGCTGGAGGAATGGCACAGCAGTGAAAGCGCTGACCTAACACCCTGAGTTCTGCTCCCCAGCACCACGTAAAGCCGGGCGCCCACCTGTAATCCCAGCACTCAGAAGGCTGAGGCAGGACGATTGCTGCGTGCTTAAGGCCAGCCTTTGGCTCCATAGTGAGTTCAGGACCAGCTTGGGCTACGGAGTGAGACCCTGTCTCTTCTTGGGCTGGAGGAATGACTTGGCGGTTAAAGCGCTTGCCTAGCTAAGCGACAAGCACTAAGGCCCCGAGTTCGATTCCCCACCACCACATAAGCTGGGTGTCCTCACACCCCTGTCATCACAGCACTTGGGAAGCTGAGGCCAGGAGGATTGTCCCGAATCCAAAACTAGCCTAGACTCCAGAATGAGTTCAGGACCAACTTGGGCTTCGGAGCGAGACCCTGTCTCAGGGAAAAAAAAAACAAAACTTTCTTATCTTCATGCACTCTAATGTAAACAAAGTAACGCTGAGAGGACAAAGGAAAGTGCAAAGAGAGGGCAACCAGCTGGGCTCTGAACCAATCCGACTTAACCGATTTATCTCCTTACCTTACTTATATATGAAACGCCCCCACCCCAGATATTATCCGGGAAGACTGCGAACTTCACGTTCCTCGCCACTCAGAAGGTAAAAGGAGGGGCCTGTGAACGAGGGAGAAAACCCCTCACCCAGTTTTGGTGTATCTGCCCATGTGGGAGACACGCCCACCTCGCAATGTTGCTGCCTTCTGAGTCTCCATGTTTTGACTCGGTTTACCACAGAGCCCAGCCAGGACCGCCTAGTGACTTGGTGAGCCCGTTTCAAAAAAAAAAAAAAAAAAAAGATACAGCTCAGTGCAAAGCCGCTGGGTTCAGTCCCCAGTGCACACATACTTATGCAATTTCCCCAGCCTCAAGATACACTACACATCGTCCTGGCTTTATAAATCTATCGTTGCCTATCTTTACCCTTAAGGAATTTTTCTGTATGTGGAATGAGCTAGGAACCCAAATTGACTTTTCTTTTTCAAGTTTTCTCAGCACCATCTATTAATCTATCCTTTCCTCAAAAGTTTTTGTTTTGCATTACTAAAGATTGAACACAGGGAACTAAATCCTTCAGCAGATTGTTTGTTCTTGTTTTGTCTTTTGAGACATAGTCTTGTTAAATTGCCCAGGATCAGCTACAACTTGCAATCCTCCTGTCTCAGCCTCCAACAGTCCAACAGTTCTGGGATTACAGGTCTGCTCCATGGGCCTGTCTCCCAGTCCTTTTTTATACTTTGTTTTGAGACAAGCTGTCATTAAATTGTTAAACTGCCCAGGCTGGCCTCAAACTTGTGATCCTTCTGCCTCAGCCTACCAGTTGCTAGGATCACGGGCATATACCATCAAGCCCAGCATCCTAAATTTTTTTTGAGGCCTTTGGTCTTTAAACCTGGCTACTGAGTGCGAGATTGCAGGCATACACCACCATGCCCAGCTGCCTCCCAATGGTTTTTGAGGTCATTTTTATCATAAATCAAATTCTCATATATATGTATAAGGACTTGATTTTGAGCTAATCTTTTTCGTTAGTTTTTGCAAGTATTTTTACTATGGCTTACTTAAATTACAACTTAATATCTAGAGTGCCTTCTTTCAATTTTTGTGTGTGTATCGCACAGAAGATTGAACCCAGGGCCTTGTGCACATGCTAACTAAGCACATGTTCTACCAGTGAGCTACACCCCTAACTCTGTGTGCATTTTAGAATTATTTTAGAAATTACTTATCCACATATTAATGCATTTTAGAATATTTTTCTTTCTTTTTCCTTTTTTTTTTTTTGTTGTTGGTCTCGCTCTGTAGCCCAGACTGGTCCTGAACTCACTATAAAGCCCAGGCTGGCCTTGGATTCACAGCAATCCTCCTGTCTCAGCCTCCTAAGTGCTTGGATTACAGGCGTGTGCCACCATGCACCGCTTATGTGGTGCTGGGGAATCAGACTCAGGTACTTGGCACTTAGTACTTGCTAGGCAAGCACTTTAACCACTGAGACATTCCTCCAGCCCAGAAAGTTTTTCTAATCTCATCCCAAATATTGCTTTAATATTGAAATTATATTAGTCAAAGATTAATTTGAGAACTGACATATTTAGGCAAATGCTCTAACCACTGAGATATTCCTCCAGCCTTGAGAATTAACATTTTTATAACATTATATAACACCATCCAGGAATATTACCTATTCAAAAATTTTTAAAGTGACATTCAATAATTTCCTGGACTTTTTCAATCATAATATCGTCCTAAAAATCTATACCTATAATTGAGTATCTTAAAATCTACTATATCACTTAGTTGTTCTCAAAGTTGTTCTCTAGCAGTTCTCAAATTGTCTGGTCTCATAATTCCTTTATAAAAGAGGTCAAAAAAACTATGGCTCATGGGGTCAAATAAAGTCCACAACTTATTTATATTAAGTTTCATGAAAATATAGCCTCACTCAGAATTAATATTGTGAAAATGGCTATACTGTTAAAACTAATATAAATATTCAACACAATTTCTATCAAAATACCAACATTTTATCAGAACTTGAAAAAACAATCCTTAAATTCATATGGAACTGAAAGAGACCCAGAAGAGTCAAAGCAATCCTGAGTAACAAGACACAAGCAGGTGGCATTATGATTCCAGACATCGAGTTATATTACAAAGCAACAGTGACAAAAGCTGTATGGTATTGGCACAAAAATAGAACTGAAGATTCAGAGACAACCTCAAGTACCCTCAGCTATATGATCTTTGACAAAGGGGACAAAAATATACACTGAATAAAGGGTAGCCTCTTCAATAAGTGGTACTGAGAGAACTGGTTATTCACATGCAGAGGAATGAACCTTGACACACACCTATTGATAGGTACCAAAATCAAATAAGTGTGGACCAAACACCTAGATATTAAAAGTGAAATACTGAACCTCATGGAGGACAAAATAGGCAAAAAGCTTCAATCTGCCCACAGGTGTGGGCAAAGATTTTCTCAATAGGATACCTACTGCAAAAGAAATAAATCCCAGAATTAACAAGTGAGATTATATCAATTTAAAAACTTCTGCAAGGCAAAGGAAAATATTAACAGAGTGAAGAGAGAACTGAATGGGAAAAAAATCTACCATCTCTACTAGAATATGCAAAGAACTGAAGAAAAATAAACCCCTCAAAATCAGAGACTCAATTTAAAAATGGGCAAATGAAACGGACAGCTCTCAGGTAGAGGTATAAGTGACCAACCAGTACATAAAAAAATGTTCAACATTTTTAGCCATTAGAGAAATTCAAATCAAAACAATACTGAGACACCATCTTTCCCCAGTGAGAATGGCTTATACCAACAATTCAAATAGCAACATATGGTGGTGCGGTCACAGGAAAAAAGGAACCCTTTTACATTGCTGGTGGGACTCTAAATTGCTAGAACCACTATGAAAAGCAGTATGGAAATAAATATTCCATTTGGCCCAGCAATACCTTTTCTGGATATCTTTACCAAAGAGTTAAAAGCACCACATAACAGAGATACTTGTATGCCTGTGTTTATAGCAGCACAATTAACAATAGCTAAGTTGTGGAAGATGTCCAAGCATCCATCAACAGACCAATGGACACAAAAATGTGTTATATGTACAATAAAGTACTACTCTGCCATAAAGACAGGTAAAGGCCTTTGTAGGTAAATTGACACAACTTGAGACCATCATGCTCAGTCAGTGAAATGAGTCAGACTCAGAAGGTTAAATACTGCATGGTTTCTCTAATATGAAGAACCCAGAATACAAGTAAATAATAGAGTCAAATGGGTGAGATAGTGAGGGTGGAGTGGGGCATGGTGGGAAGATGGGAGGGTGAAAACAGGGGAAGGGAAGGGATTGACAAATTGCTGTGACACATATGTGCACAAAATTCTCAAGCTCAATGTGATCACTGTGTATTGTATATATATACTAATAAGCAGGAGGAATTTTTTTTTTAAAAAGGATATAGCTATACTCATTTTATTTTTGCTGAACAGGGAATTGAACCTAAGCCTTAATACAGAGTTACATTCCCAGCCCACCTTTCGTTTTAAGACAGGGTCCCACTAAGTTGCTAAATTGCCCAGGCTTGGGGCACAGTGGTTGGAGTGCTTGCCTAGCAAGCACAAAACCCTAGGTTCGATTCCCTAGCACCATGTAAGCCAGGTGTGGTGGCATACACCTGTAATCCCGGCACTCAGGATTACCACAAAGTCAAGGCCTGCCTGGATTACATAGTGAGTTCAGGACCAGCCTGAACTACATACAGAGTGAGACCCTGTCTCAAAAAAAGAAAAAGAAAAAAAAAAAAAGCCAGGCTGGGCTCAAACTTGTAATTCTCATGCCTGTGCTTCCTAGGGTGCTGGGATTATAGGCCTGCGCTACCAGTCTTGGTAATGTTTGTCTTATCTTACTGCTGTTATTTGCTACAAAAGAACTGAGTAGTTTTAAGAGACCATATGACCTACAAAGCCTAAATTTTTTACTATCTTGTCCCTTACAGTGTTTCAACTCCTAATTTATACTTTTTTTTGAAACAGCGTCTCACTTCATAGGCCAGGCTGGTCCTGAACTATGTAGACCAGGCTGGCCTTGGACTCATGGCGATCCTCCTGACAGCCTCCTGAGTGCTGGGATTACAGGCGTCCACCACCACACTGGCTTATGTGGTGCTGGGGAATTGAACTCGGGGTCTTGTGCTCCTTGCTAGGCAAGTGCTTTAACCACTATGCCATTAATCTAGCCCTCAACTCCTAATTTATACTTGAGTGAATGTCTGAAGATCTGGAATGGCCCATATGGGTTAGATCTGGAGTTTCCCCCAACAGTCTCAAGTATTTGAATGTTGTGGAATAGCTAGGGAACCATGTCCTGTTAAGAGGTGGGGGCGTGGTCAGGAAGGGTGGACTCCAGGCAAGTGGTGGTTTAGGGATGTGCAGTAGAATATGGGCATGTAGCACGTTAATGGGCATGTCATCTGGAAGGGGTAGATCACTGGGGCTGAACTCAAAAGAAGTGCAACACTGGGACATGCTAGTTCTGCCTTCCTCCCTCACAAGGCTTCTGTCTGCCATGCTGTGAATAGCTTTCCTTTGGCTTGCCTCTGCCATGTACTTCTATCATGGCCAGCTGCCTATGAATGAACGGAGACCTTCTGAAACTGTGAGCTAAATAAATCTTTCCTCCTTTAACTTGTGGATTTCAGTTAATCTGTCACAACTAAAAAGTAACTAGGACAGAAATTGGTACCAGATAAGTGAGGTCACTGCTGTGACTTTACCTGACTAAGTGGTTTCAAAGCCTTTGAACTGGTTTGCAGGAGGTGTTTGGAAAGATGCAGAGATGCTGGCTAGAGAAGCCTGATAGTGCTGTAAGCCGAGCTTGGTGGGAGAATCTGGTCAGAGCTCAGATCAGAATGCTGATAGAAATGTAGTAAGGGCCATGCTCAAGAAGTTTCAGATGGGAAGGAAGACTTTATCGGCAAGTGGTCTAAAAGCCATGCACGCTATGCCCTGACATTTTGCCCTTATCCTAAGATTTTGCTGAAACTGAGAATAAGGGTAGTGAGATTAAGAATGGTGGATTCCTTAATCTGGTGGAGTAAATTTCAAGGCAGTCCAATATTCAGGCTGGGACATGGGTACTTTTTACATATTTTAGCCAGCTCTACGGAGGAAAAAGATGCGAGGTTTGCAGTTTCACCGGAAACAGTGACTCCAAAGTAGGAGCAGAAGAGCACACTGTCATTAAAGAAATCAGCATTAAAAGAAGTAAGTACTTGTAATCAGGTCTATAAAAGGGGCCTTAACAGGTGTCTCAGGAATCAGCGACAGCCCGCTCTTCCCCAGCTAAAGGGTGGAGAGGTAAAGACTGCTTTGAAAAAGAGACCTCCAGGACATCCTGCAGGGCAACCCCGGAAATTGAATCCCCAAGTTCAGCCATCTAAAAACTAAGATGCCTCAGCAGACTTGCTTCAAGAGGAACAGACTACAACTCAAGCCAGCAGCAGATCTTGGCATCACCCACCCGGTGCTGGTTTCATGGGTCTGCAGAATGCAAAAATTATGGGGTCAAGGAGGCTTCCATCCTGATTTCAGAGGAAGGCTTTGGAGGCCAGGCAATGCGCCCCTGTAAAGGTGATGCATGGAGCTGTGAAGGCAAAGCCAAAGTGCAGTGGCGACCTGAAAATTTGGAGATGCCAGGAACGCGGATGGTTTGTTGAGAAAGGCCCCAGGCTGTGAGGGGAGCCAGCCTAAAGTAGCCCTGGAGGCTGCAACCAGAAGCAACACTGCAGGGATGGGGTCACCCAGGCCCTTTGAAGCTTACACGGCCACAATTTACCCCAAGTGCTGGACACAGAATTCAGTATTTAATCCTTCCTCTGTGGGATTTACAGCTTGTTTTGGTCTGATGGCTTTCTACTGTATGAGCTTGTCTTGAGTCTCAGAGACTTTGGACTTAAAAGACGTTATAGCAGTGCTGAAACTGTTAAGACTTTGACAACTGTTTTTGTTGTTGTTTTTGAGAGATCTTGCTTTGTAGTCGCAGCTGCTTCTGAATTGAATATATAGTTCATGATGGCCTCAAACTCACAGCAACCCTCCTATCTCAGCCTCCCAAATGCTGAGATTACAAGATTACACCACTGGCTTAGGTGGTTTGGAGGAAGTGAACTCAGGGCCTTGTGTTTGTTAGGCAAGCACTCTAACCACTGAGCTATTCTTGCAGCCCTAGCAACTCTTTAAAAAAGGAATAAATGCAATCCCAGCACTCGGGAAGCCGACGCAAGAGGATTGCTCTGAGTCCAAGGCCAACTTGGGCTCCATAGTGAGTTCAGAACCAGCATGGGCTACAGAGATCCTGTTTCAAAAAAAAAAAAAAAAAAAAAGGAATAAACGCATTTTGCATAAGGAGGTGGACATGAGTCTCTTGGGGCCCAGGGGTAGAACATTATGGTTTGGATCTGGAATGGCTTCCAAAAGCCTCAAGTATTTGGAAATTGTTAAATAGTTACGGATCCATGTGTTGTTGAGAGGTGAATCCTGGTCAGGAGGTGGACTCCAGGCAGGTCGTGGACTAGGGGCGTGTGGCATGGCAGGGGGCTTAATTCAGAAGGGCTGGAAGCTGGGCTTCGGCTTGGAAGGGGTCGATCACAGGTCCATGACAGGAAGGGACTTATGCTATTCTTGCCCTGCCTTCGTCACTAGGCTTCCTGTCTCCCATGCTGTGAACGGCTTCCTCCAGATAGGCTGCTGCTCTGCCATTGCCGGCTGCCCACGAATGGACTGAGACCTTCTGAAAGTGTGAGGTAAATAAATCTTCTCTCCCGTACGTTGTGAACATTCCATATTCCTGTCACAGCAACAAGAAAGTTCCTGAAACAATGGACAACCACAAAAAAAGGTACTTAATTTTTTTTTGAGACAGCATCTTGTTCTGTAGGCCAGGTTAGTCCTGAACTATGTAGCCCAGGCTGGCTTTGAACTCATAGCAATCCTCCTGCCTTGAGTGCTGGGATTACTGGCATTGCCACCACACCAGGCTTATGTGGTGCAGGGGAATTAAACTCAGAGTTTTGCACTTGCTAGGCAAGCACTCTAACCAGTGTGCTATTTCTCCAGCCCTAGCACTTATATTTTCTAATGGTGATAGATTTCCTTAATTCTAATTTTCCTTGGAAGCACAGTATCATCGAAAACAAATGTCAGTCTTCCTTTAACTGGCAAGTTTGCTTGTGATTTATTACAACCATTGTCTATATATCTTTATTGGTGCATATTGGTTGCATACTGATAGCTTTCATTTTGGAAGATTTGTACATGCAAATAACTTACTTTTCTTGCCCTGCCCTCCCTTCTAGTTTCACATATTTGGGGGTTTAATACATATGATTATATACAAAACTGTATTTAATAATGAACCCAATGTTTTACATACTTTTAATGAAGTGACTAAAAACATTCCCCAACATTTGAGATGAGTTTCATTTCGCATCTTTAACAGATGAGTCTCAACTAGCTAGGCCTGGTGGTGCAGGCCTATAATCTCAGCAGTCTGGGAGGCTAAAGCTGGCTCAAGATCAGCCTGGGCAACTGTGTCTTACAATGAAAAATAAAAATTGGGCTGGGGATGTGGCTCATTGCGAAGGAACTGGGCTCCATCCCCAGTACCACAAAACCAAAACACCAGGACAATCTCATACCTGCTTTTGTATTCAGTGTGTTGCAATACATTGTTATGGTTGAAGCATATTAAGAACCCTGACTAGGGTTCAGAACTTCAGGACATCCAAATGTGAGGGTGGCTCACAGTCACAGAAAGGGCATGGAAACTATGTTCCCCTTCCCCATTCACCTAGTGGTCATCAGTATTCTAATATCCTTTACAGTAAACAAGTAAAAATGCTGCCTTGGGTTCTGTGAGCCATTCTAGCAAATGAACCAAGTCCAAGGAGCAGGCCGTGGAAATTTCAATCCTAGTAGGTGTAACACACATGTAAACAATCTGGAGCTTGTGATTAGTATGTGAAGTGGGATGGGGTAAAGCTTGAGTACTGAGCTATCTCCAGGTAGTATCAGAGCTGGAGGAGACTCAAATTACGCCCCATATAGAACTGATTGCCTGGTATGTGGGAAAGAAGCCTCACATGTGGTCACAGAAATCTGTTGATCGAATATAGAAAAAATCAAATTCAGCCTTTTCCGTAAAACCTTTGCTTAGCATGTACGAAGGCCCTCAGTATCAAAAAAAAAAACCTAATATATTTAAAATCACAAGTTTTTGGCCCAATCTTTTGATCTGCCACTATCAAGTTGTGACCTGAACAAAACATGGGACAATAGAAACTAGGCTTTTAAAAGTAAGAAGCAGGCTAGAAGTATACTTACTTTACTGATCTTGGCATAGTACAAAAGAAACTAAATGATTGGCAATTTAAGGTTATTCTGGCTATCACAGGCTTATGATGAATTTATCTGTTGAGAAATATAACCCCACATGCGGAATGTGATTTAATAAATTCATCCAGGTCAAAGAACCAAAAATAAAAATGAATAAATTATAATTTCTTCATATAATCAAACTTCTAAAAAACCCCACCATGAATAAATTTAAAAATGTAATACAATTTGAAAGAATCAATTGTATACACTGTTAAAAGTTGATTATTATTTTATTTACTAATTGCAGTAGTTTGCATCTGATTTCTTTACAGTATTACACATGACGGGAAAAGAAAACCTCCAAAGGAATCAGTACTAATTAGTTGTTATGAGTCTATAGCAAAAAGGGCATTAAGACTTCAACATTAGTAACTATAAATTTTCTTTAAAGAAATATAGAACAGTTGGTATTCTATAAAATATCTTCAAGCAATTTTTGAGACGTCCATTAGTCTTATGCTGAATTAAATGTTGGAAGCAATTATTCACTTGTGTCTATATGAATATACAAATATATATTCTACATGTTCCTTCTACCACAGGAATCAAAGACTGCAGGCAAAAGATATGTTGAATAGAGAAGACATGCATTTTCTACCTTACACAGTCCTGGATACCAAAGTAAAGAGACAAGACATTGTTCTAAGTGCATCACACATATGAACATCTACATTAATCCTCCTAACAACTGTGAGGCAGGTACTATTCCATCATCCCCATTTTACAGGTAAGGAGCCTGAATCTGAAGCTGGAGAAGGCACCTGTGGTCACCTGCAAGCGAGCTGAGTGGGGACTGGGATAAAGGCCACCTGACAACAGGGCCTCAACTCTCCCCTTCCCAGCACACTGCCTCAAAAGTATCTGTGGAGGGGGGGCACAAAGTCAAATATACTCTCCAAATTGCTGTTTATTTTATACCTGAGAGTCTAGTACGATTTCACACCTGTACTAAGACTTAATTTAGATGTTGTACTTTTCTGAGTAGGAAGAGAAAAAAGCAAAGATAAAAAAGATGGTGGCTGTAATCTGGAGGCTGAGGAAGGAGGATTGCAAGTTCAAGCTCAGCCAGAGCAACTTAGTGAGACATTGCTTCAAAATCAGTTATAAAACAAAACAAAAAAATAAGATGATGTTTAAGGTAAATCACGAACACAAAGTAATCTGCCAAAGTACATGGTCATTCTTATTAACAGGATAAATGAAACTTACCCTTACTAAGGGGTATAAAGGTAACATGTCAAACCACCACAAATCCTTTTAATGCTTTTGACAGATAACACAATCTCATTTTCATTCTCATATTTCTGTCGAGCCACAGTCAATACTGGATGTTGTTAAATGTATACACAATATAAATCAAGTAGAAGTCTACCTAGGTATTTTATTCAAAGCATGCTTTTATCTATTTCATTACTCAGAGTTACTCTGAAGTCAACACTGACAGCAGTTCATATCTACTAAAGATGTTATTGGACATCACAGTTTATGTGAGAGGAGATTAAATTACAAGTCAGTTAGTTTTTTAGTAACTACAGCCATGATTCCATAGGTGTGATGAGTAAACCAATGGCTATTTTTCAATAAAGTATAACAATTTTCGTCATGCATAGTTTAAAGGCTCCTTAAGAAGTCTCTTTAAAAGCTGGGTTCAAGAAAGATTCAACAGTCAAGTAAATTTTGGCAACTCTTTTCACACAAGTCCTTGGTTTGGTTATTTAGCAGCTTTAGTAACAAAACATACCCTACCTAGAAGTGGAATAAAATGCATGAAAAGTGCAACCTTAACAAATTGATTAGTAGTATCTATTATACCCTTAGTAGAAAGAAGCATTATTCTTAGATTTCAAACATTTTATTTTCTGAGCACTGCTTATAGCATTGTTATGGGAATCAAAAAGTACGACAAAAGAAACCAAACAGCCAAATAAAAAACAGGTTTTCTTAAGGACCACTTCCATTCCTTACTTGAAATATAACCAAATCAATCAAACTATACAATCCCCACATAAAATACAAGTCAAAGAATCCCTCAAAGTAGCACTGCTTATGAGCTACAACTGTACCTCAACTATTTCAATCATTATAATTCTAGGTTTTCCAAAATGCAAACAGCACTAGACTGGGCTGTTATTTCCTATGCATGAAAAATACACCAAACAGATACATGAATTGGGGTCACTGTAATTTTTAAACAAATCTTACATACCGTATTTGTTAGAGGAGGAAGTATAAAAACTAATTTTTGAGGTGTACTGTCTAAACCAAAACTGTGTCACATATGTTGAGTTCTAACTTTCCTTTTAAAATAATATGGAAAGGTCTATATATACTACTTTAAGTTTAGCAAAATACTTTTAGGTATGTAAACTTAAATATCCTAGTTTAGATTAATGGTGAAGAGAGTTTCTAAATTCGTCAAGGATGGTTTCTTATGAGCATTAAAACCAGCACTTGGTCCAATGCACCCCACCTAGATAAGTGCTCAGAAATTCCAAAGAGTAAGAAACATGAGCCACAAATAATGACCCTAAACTACACTAAAAATGTTTTACAGTACCTCATACTTTGAATTGAGTTTGTACACTTATTAACCAAGTTTGTTAAAGTGGGATTAAAGAAAACTTGTTTGTTTTGAAGCCATGTAAGGTCTATTTCTGTTGTATTACTTTTCATCACTGAAAAGTTCTCTGGAGACCAACAGAAGTTTCACAAGCTACATGATGGATCTGCTTTAGAACTATGGATGATTTCAGTGTAGTTAGAGAGGCCTGACTAGCCCAAACCTAAGTTCATTTTATTACAAGAGCTGATAAACTAAGAAAGGGTAAATCTAAATTCTTACTATAAAAAAACCTGTGCACATAATAAAATACAACCTTAATACAAAGTGAAGATATAATACACTCTGCAGTGTGACACTTTCTTAATTTCCCATCTGTAGCTCTTCCCTTCAGAAATTAGAGACAATATTTTTATTCTAATACTGGGGATTGAATCCAGAACCTTCACACTGAGCTACAGACCCAGACCCAATTCTTAATTTGCTTTTGGAGACAAGGCCTCTCTATGTGACTAAACTGCCAAAACTGGGCTCAAAGTTGTAATCTTCCTGCCTCAGGGGCCCAGAATGCTTGATTACACATGTGCATATTCTCCCATCTTCTTCCAGCTTAGGGACAGGGAGAAATGGCTTAATTTGTACAAGTCATTATGAATGTAAATCTTCACTTATACATATTTTAAATGTGTATAAAGTATTTGAAATTGTAGCTTACATGTATATGACTTCTAAAAGTAAAATAACACATTTAAACATAACCTTTTTGGTTTGCAAAAATATCCTACATACATGTGATCAAGCTTTTGTTGTTTGGACAATTTCCTATGCACAGCTGGGTGCCACCTAGTGTCCAATTTCTGCAACTGCTAGCCTTACAAATTTAGTAAGTTGATTTTAAAAACTCAGGTTCTAAAAAATTTCAGAAATACTTCCTCCATCTTGTATGTTTACAATGGCAAAATAAGATCATGAAAAAAATGTAATGATATCAAAATTAGTATAAAAATAGCCACATGCTACTAAAATATAAAAAAAACTTTAAAATTCAGATGTAGCTTTCAGACTCCTTTGAATGTTATCAAAATTTCTAGGGAAAATCTAGGTAACTGGAATATACAGTCTGTACAGCCAGCAGACTAATCAAAAGTAGGGCTTAATTATAATCTACAATGAGTACAAGGCAAATGATTTATTCAAACATCCATTTACTTACTGGAAGTGGTCAAAGTAGGAAAGGCAGTAATGCATCCTTGTTTTTTGGAACTACGTATCTTCTATCTATATGCTCCACTACAATAAACGAACGAAGTGAGCCTAACATTTCACCTATAATAATTTAGCATGGTCAAGTTCTACACAAACAAATACTTCAGAGCCAAATCAATATGCCTTAACAAATAATAGCTGGGCTAATGAAAGTTTCATCTTCTTTGAGAGTTATGGCCAAAATCCAAACTGTAGGACAATCTTCTGAATTTTTGGAATGCAGAAAGCTGAGTTCACTTTAGATCTGAAAGGAAAAAAGAGTATCAGTTGAAAAGAGAGTATTTCATCAAGTCTACTACATATAAGGGAGACCATTACTTCAGGCCATCCAAGAAACAATCTTGAATAGGAAAACTGTACCCCAGGTGCTTCTCAATTCTGTGTTCAGTCAATATATATTCACGATCTTCTCTATAATGTATGTCTTCAGAATTTTTCTTCTTCTTTTTTTTTTTTTTAGTATCGAGCACTGACCATAGGGCCTCAGGCATGCTAGGCATATACTCTATTATTATTGAGCTATATTCCAAGCTCCCTCCCCCTTTCTTTGAGGTAAGGTCTTGTTTGTTAAGTTGCTTAAGCTAGCCCTGAATATATGGTCCTCCTGCCTAAGTCTCCTGAGTAGCTGGGAATATAGGCAGGTGCCACCATGTCCAGCCAGAAAATAGGTTCAACAAAGTTTAGGGTATTCTTCCTTTGTGGTTTTTTTTTTTTTTTTTTTTTGAGACAGGGTCACCCTCTGAAGCCCAGGCCGGCCTTGAACTCATGGCAATCCTGCTGCCTCAGCCTCCTGGTATTGGGATTACAGGCTCATAGGAATGTGCTACCATGCCTAGCTTATGTGGTGCTGGCGCTTGATATGGTGCTTGCTAGGTAAACACTTTAAGAGTTGAGCCTTTCCTCCAGCACTGTTTTCCTTTGTTTTGTGCTAATCATTTGAGATGTTACAGTTTGGGAGGACGAACAGACACAAAGTAGCATGATCTGGGGCTGCAGGAATGGCTTAGCAGTTAAAGCGCTTGCCTAGCAAGCACTAAGTCAAGTGTTAAGTACAGGAGTTTGATTCCCCAGCACTATACAAAGCTGGGCACGGTGGTGCATGCCTGTAACTCCAGCACTCGGGAGGCTGAGGCATGCAGATTGTCCTGAGTTCAAGGCTAGCCTGGGCTACACCAGAGAATTCAGGACCAGCCTGGGCTATAGAGCGAGACCCTGTCTCAAAAAAAAAAAAAAAAAAATCTCCCTGCCCCCTTTGAGAGAGAGGGGTCTCCCTCTATATCCCAGGCTGACCTTAAGAACACAGCAATCTTCCTGCTTCAGGCTCCCTAGTGCTGAGACTACAATGTGCATCACCATGCCCAGTATATGTGATGCTGGCAAACTGATCACCATGACCTTGTGCTTGCTAAGCGAGCTCGCTAGGCCCTAAGTGTTTTCCTTTCCATTTACTCTGGCTGAGACACTCTCATTTTGTAGTCCAGGATGGTTGTGAACTCACTACATAATCCAAGTCAGCCTCAAACTAACAGCAATCCTCCTGCTTCAGTTTCCCAAGTGTTGAAATTAGTGTGTGCCACATACTTGGCTCCCTTTCTGTTATTCTGTATTCTGAGAAAGATCCCACTATCACTAAGTTCCACAGGCTAGGCTCAAATCTGTGATCCTTCTACCTCACCCATCCAAAAGAGCCGAGATTAGTTTTTCACCACTATGTCTGACTGGGTATGCTTTAAAGTAGTGGTAGTAACAAATAGTTCAGGACTAGCCTGGACTGAAGAGGGACCCTGTCTCAAAAAAAAAAAAAAGAAAAAAAAAGGTATACAGGAAGATATATGCAAGTTCTGTGCAAATACTATAGCTTTACTCCTGCCCAGTACTGAGGACTGAAATTACAGCCTTCATACAGCATCCCCCACGTTAAATTCTGAGAAAAGGTTTCACTACATTGCCCAGCCTAGGTTCAAATGAATATTTCGTTAGCTTCAGCTTCTCAGAGTGGCAAGATTACAGGTGTGTGCCATCACACCCACTTTCAAATACACGGGGGGTACCTCAATCAGATTTCACTAAGACTTGCCTCCCTATCTCTAAAAAGCTTTGGTAATTCTATTACATAATCTTGTCAGGAACAACTGCTCTGGGTATTCTGAAATTACATCTTTGAATCAACTGTTTTTGGATTTAAACAGATGGGTGTTTTCTCAACTACCATTTCACATAAATATAAGAGTCCAAACCAGACTTAAAAGTAACTTATACTTTCTGCTTCTGAGAGACCCATATCACAACACCTATGGAACTTAAGATGAAAGACAAAGTGAAAGAGGGGAGTAGGGTGGGGAAGGAGGGAGGGAGGAGTGGGTAGAAGAGGGACAAAAGCAGAGTAGGAAAGCCCTTGTCACCTTGACAAGATATGTATGTGCACAAAATGCTCAACTCCATTGTAAACCTTGAATTTTGCACGTATACATATCAATAAAATGTGTGGGGGGGGAAGCAACTTATACTACCAAAGCAATTGGAAAAACTACATTTTTCTCAAAATATATATACCTCCTCAAAACAAAGTTTGTCAATACTACACATCCAACAGACACTTGATGTAATAAGCAACACTTCCATTTTAACAATGCTTTTCCAATGTATGTTTTAATTTCAATGTTTTAATTCATGTGAAGTTGATTCAAATAAGATTATTTCTAACATACTAATACTTTGAGAAGGCAGGTTCCACATTTTTTGTTTTTCTTTTCAGTGCTAGGATCAAACCCAGGGCCTCCTGCATCTCCACAACTAAGCTGCATCCCCATTCATAAACTCTTAAGTTATGATTAGGATGCCTGGCATTCATACTGCCAAGTCAAACAGTGATGTGTTCAAGAAAATATACTGAGGAAGGAATGTAAGAATTCTCAAAATATAAATGACATATGGGCTGTCTTCTAAATGATTCTGAGGATCTTAAGTCACAGACAAGTCTCAAAATATATTCTTAAGTTTTTCATATTCCTGCAATTAAAGGAACTTAAGGTAAAAGGCTCATTTCTCTCTGAGTAATTCATAAACAGAAATCAGACAACACAGGGCACATCTACTTACATCATCGATGTCTTCATCATCATCTCCAATGTCATCAAACTGAATTTCATCATCATCTCCGGGGCCAAACGTATCAGTTTCATTGATCTTAGCTAAAAATAGCATAACAAATATATAATACAATCAGAATGTTATTAAAACCAGTAACTGCCCATTATTATCAGTGAGTCTGATATCTAATACTGAAGTTATAAAAGGAAACTTACAACTGTGTAATTTAATCAAAGTTTTCATTTCTTAAATGCGTTCCAAACCTGTCTACTAATCCTCCTACCCAGAAGACAACGTCATACAACGTATCTTCTAAAGTCACTATTTTAAGATGTAGAGTATTTATAAAGTTCGTATTCAAAAGAATATTTTTAGCAACTGAGGTGCTAATCACATTAATTCTGAAGCTATGACAACTTCCAGGTACGCTTCAAAAAAGGCTTTGAAAAATGCTACCGATTTTGTTTCCTTGAGACAAAAACAGCTGATTCAACAAATCCTTAGATTCATCAGTCAGAAAGATGCAATGAAAAAGGATCTACAACATGCTAGTTCTTTCCACATCTATGCATATATCTCAAGTCACAAATGGCAAGTAAACAATTTCAACAGTATTTTCATGGCATAAAATTATATTTTTGATAATAAAATATAATGAAGTCCCCAAAATAAAAATAGCTTACATGTGAAACAATGTTGGCTTATAAAACAGTATATAAAGGTGTTTTCCCTCCAATGCACTAAAAACTGACTTTTTAATAAAAATCAACAGTACCTAATTATTGATCTTACTTGAAGTCTAACATATATGGAAAATGACAGTTAAAGGATTTCTTATTGTTACTATGACTTCTGGTTTTCAGAGTTTCACTATATAGTCCAGGCTGGCCTAGAACTTGTGGTCATTCTGACTCAGCCTCCCAGCTTCCAAAGTGCTGGGATTACAAGTGTGTGCCACTACACTTAGCTGAATAATTATAATGATAATAATAATATTTTTTGCTGAACTGGGGACTGAGCCCGCAGTCTTCCCATTATGCTCTAACCCCAGCCTTTCTTGAGACAAGGTCTTGCAAAACTGTTAGGTTGCCCATGCTGAGGCCGAATTTGTAATCTTTCTGCTCCAGCCTCCCAGAGCGCTAAGATCACAGGGCCCAGCTGGAATTATTTTTTATTTATTTTTTGGAATGCTGAGTTTGATATCAAATCCAGGGCCCTGTGCGTGCTAGGTAAAAGCACTCACCACTGAGCTCACTCCCAGTTCTGGTTGAAAAATTTCAAAATAATGATTAACAAAAATATTACTCTGACTAGCATTATTCAGAACTACAGGACTTACAAAGCATAACTGCTCACTAAAAATAAGACTTGTCAGGAATAGAATTCCTGTAATTTCTGGAATCTACCTAGTATTAGGAAGTATAATCAGGCATACTTACAACTATTCATGCAAACTAAAAAGGCAAAGTTCCCAACACTGTACAAAACTCCTTTCGCCTACACACAACAGTAACGTGCACGCCCTATGACAAATGACCGTAACCCGGACATTACCGTGCTCAGGGAGCTCGCCGTACGCTTTCAGACTCCTAGCTTCATCTGCGTTGTATTTTAAAATTACATCAGCTTTGTTGTCCTTAAATACAAATAGGTAACTTTTAGAAGTGATCATACTACAATATTGTCAGGTATTTCAGATTACTTTCAAATTGAACACACCAAATCTTGTCGTTTCATTACAAACCCTACTCTCTGTCTGTCTGTCTGTCTGTCTCTCTCTCTCTCTCTCTCTCTCTTTTTGAGACAAGGTCTTGCTCTGTGGCCCGGGCTGGTCCTGAACTCACTATGGAACCCAGGCTAGCCTTGGACTCTGAGCAATCCTCCTGCGTCAGTCTCCCGAGTGCTGGGATTATAGGCGCGTGCCAACTCACCCGGTTTATGTGGTTCTGGGAAACTGTACTTAGTGCCTTGGTGCTTGATTGGTAAGTGCTTTTACCGATGAGCCCCTCCTCCAGCCCCTACAAACCCTACTCTTTTTAAAGCTTTTGCCTATTCTCTGAAAAGACATCCTTGGGTTTAAGTCAAAAGAAGAGGCTTACATGCATGATTTAATAATAATTAAAGAAATTTACAGATTTAATTGTGCAAATCCAATATTCTAGAATATTTACTATTATGCTTTGATTATAAGTCTACTGAAATATAAAAGTTCTATGGGACTATACTTCCAAGGTTATCAATCATTGCAATTCAAAAACTGAGATTGCAAAAATCTCAGCAAATCTATATGCCCTTCCACATAACTGTGTTTAACATACATATCAGAATCTCCTGAAGTTTTTAGATCTCCTGAAGATATATTAGTAAAAGTCAAGTGGAGCCCACTGATCAGCGTTTTTAAAAGTTCTTTAGCTGTTTCTGATGCCACTGTCTCATTTAGAAACAGTCTTAAAATGTTTATACTTTTGTATTTGCACAGAATCCACCCAACTTAGTCAAGAGATGAAACTAAATTATGAGCAATGTAATTCAGATCAGAACTTTACTTATTTTTATTTAAATGTCCAGTTTAGAGAAGTCCATGGGATCCTGTTAAGATGTGTGATTTGGCTAAGGTGGGATCCAAAAATGTGAATGTCTAACAAGATCCCATAAACAGAATGTTCTTTAGATTTTTTTTTTTTTTGAGACAGGATCTCACTCTGAGCTAGTTGTGAACTCAGTGCTCACTGGTGTACTGGTGTAGCTCAAGCTGGCCTTGGATTCAGGACAATCGCCTGCCCCAGTCTCCCGAGTGCTGGGATTACAGGCTACAGGCGTGAGCCACCACATGCAGCTTTTATGTGTTACTGGGGAATTGAACTAAGGTAATTAGCATTTGCTAGGCAAGCACTTAAACTGCTGAGCTATTCCTCCAGGCCTAATGTTCTTTAGATTTTGAGGATACCCTTTAAGTGTTAGGGTCATAGCAGACATATCTCAGGGAAGACTACACAGTCAGAATGTTACTCTTTTCCAAACATTGGTGCCCTCTAATAGAAAATTATTCTTTGTACTTCTGGAGTTATTGTTAAGACCAAAACAAGAAAACAGGCATTAAAGTGGCCTAGGAAATTAAAGTAAGCTTTCTCAGCAAAGGCACTACTTATTATTTTAGGTCAAATAATCATAGGACACTGTCCTGTGTGCATTTGTAGAATGTTCAGTATCTCCCCTGGCATCCATCTACATGTCAGCAACATCCCTCCCATGCCCAGTTGTGAAAACCACAAGTCTCCACACAACGGCGGATACAAATGCCCACAACTGAGAACCCAATGATTTTTAACAGAAGATTTTTCTTTTCTTCTGGTGGTACTTAGGACTGAGGCTACGGCCTCTACGTTGAACTACCTACATTCTTATTTTTTTTTTTAATTTTGAGACAAGATTTCACTAAATTGCTAAGTTGCCTATAATGGGTTCAAACTTGTGATCCTCCTGCTTTAGCTTCCCAGAGTGCCAGGATTACAGGTGGGTGCTATCCAGCTTAAATTTTTTATTCTGACAAAATAAAATTTAAAACATCAAAGTACTTATCAAGGCTACAAAACAAGATATTATCAAATATGGATGAGTTCCAACAGGTGGACATAAAACAGATCTCATAGGTCCACAAGCAGTATAAAGTTGAGGATGGAGATTGTTGAAGAAAGGTAACTACCATTTTCTTTCCCACATGCTCACCTACATTTACTTGTATGCCTGTCTTATACTCTGCAATTCCAAGCTACATGTTTGCTGTGGGATGGGAGCTTCATCCATTTCACTACTTGTATCCCCTAAAACAATGGTTCCTAGATTTTTAAATTTATAAACCTATAAAAATTTAAAAATAGAGAAAGGAGCTCAATATAAGAATGCTGGCCTTGGACTCAGGACAATCCGCCTGCCTCAGCCTCCTAAGTGCTGAGATTAGAGGTGTGTGCTACCACGCCCAGCTTTGTGTGGCGCTGGGGAATTGAATTCAGGGCCTTGTGCTTGCTGCACAAACACTTTAACCACTGTGCCATGCCTGCAGTCCCAATGTGAGTTTCTTTTTAACAACTAAAAATGAATCAAGCCACCACTATGTAGTATCACTCATTCCACAAAAGGGGGAACTTCTTAAATACTGAAAAAAGGAACCATTTAGCTCAATAAAAACTTTATGTGTTGACTCCATATACTGGCATTTGAGACCTAGAATTCCTGGAATACCCAGCACAGTGCCTAAAACACAACTGTACCAGAAAGGAGGAAAGGGATTGGAACAGGGAAAGCAAAGGGGTAAGGATGTAAATATGCACATGTATGAACATGGCAAAATATAACTCACTAACATTGTAATAAATGCATACTACTACTATTACTATTGCTACTACTACTAAAGACATGGCTTATCAAATTCAAGCAAGTAAACAATGAAAAATTTAAATGTAATTTTACCTGGTAGTCTCGGAGACCAACCAATATGATGTCTGAAGTATTTATCCAAACCTACAAAAAAGTCACTATACATTGTATTCAAAAATGAAAAACCAAGAATTTCTAAAGTAATTACTACTTTAGAAAAGATATTACAATTATAAACCACTCCAAGTAGTTATTATACGACAAATAGAAAACCACATTTTTATCTTCTTCCCTCTCTTCCACCCTCCCGCCCACAGATAGCTACCAAAACCCATGTAGTTTTGGACTAGGATTCATATTACCAAACTGACCACGGAGTATACATCAGGCCTTATAGGTGGGAGTTTTAAATAACCTGATTGATATTAAAATTTTCTTAATATCTTTATAGCCCAGAATCCAAAGGATTCTGTAACTATCTTTAGAACTGTAATAGTTCTCTAGCTTTTCTCTTTTATACATTAATATTTTATTAAGAATCAAGCTATTTGTTTTATAGGATGTCCCACAATTTCACTTATTTCCTCGTGATTCAAACTCAACATTTTGGGCAGGAATATAACATAGGTGATACAAATGACTCCTTAAATAATGAAATCTACATAGGCCTTACATGACTTGCAGGTAAATCACTGGGTCCAGGAACACTGGAAAAGTAGAGGGTAGGGGATGTACCTCAGTAGTTCACAAGGATCTGGGGTCAATCCTCAGCTCCCCTTGATGTTCATTCCTACACTGTAGAGGCAGTCTAACCCCACAACCAATTTTATAATAGAGTAAAACTAACAAGCACACATACCTTTTTTCTCAATTTCCCTCTGATGTGACATAACCTCTTTACACCATCAAAACACATTGCTTCTAGGCGGCCATTTCCCAACATCTTGATTACCTGAGCATACTCTGAAGAGAGGAAATGAGGGTAAAGGGTAGTGTTCAATTTGGATAAAAGGAACTTAGTTCACACAACACTGATAAAAACACAGCTGTATTGGTTGGGGATAAATACATGTAGTAAAAACATAAATAAGTACAGAAGAATTATAAACACCACACTAGTTAATGGCAAAGCTACAGCTAAGACTTTGCAATGCCACTTGTATTATAGCATGTCTCTGCTATTAGACATGTTTTAATTATCTGTTTATTTTAAGTAGACTGTCTTTGTGACCTTATGGTCTACCCCCAGAGATCAAACGTGGCTTGTTCCAAAACTTGTATCATACCTCATCAATCTCTCACATTCAGATCCTTGTCCAATTTTGCCTTCTTTTCCTTTAGAACTTTAGAGGCAAGTCTTAGAAAATTTTTAGTACAAGTAGCTTAAATCATAACAATGTCTGTTAAAATACCTTGATGTTGGTAGTACCAGAAAAACATCACCATGTAAAATGCTGAATTTTAAATGAGAATCTTTTCAAACAAGTACCCAAGAAGCCACTCAATTTTACTGCCAATAGAAAACACTAAGGAGGCAAGTATGAGACCTGGGGTTGGTGGCAGTGGGGGCAGTACCTACGGGTATTACTTCTAACCCTTTAGGTAATTCATAAAGTGACTGGAAAATATCCATTAAATGTAAACATGCTATAACACATTTTTTTTTTGAGATGGGGTCTCACTCTGTGGTCCAGGCTGGTCCTGAACTCACTTCGGAGCCCAGGCTGGCCTTGGACTCATGGTAATCCTCCTGTCTCAGCCTCCTGAGTGCTGGGATTACATGCGTGCGCCACCACGCCCAGCTCATGTGGTGCTGGGGAATCAAACTAGGGTACTTAGCGCTTGATAGGCAAGTGCTTTAACCGCTAAGCCACTCCTCCAGCCCTATGACACATCTTTGAAAGGTTTAAGAGTGAAGCTACTGTGTGGAAGTGAGATGCTCAGACTACAGTGAGGCTACCACCTCAAGATGGTTGGTCCACTCAGAGGCAGACTCTTTCTCAAAAGTTAAAAAAAAAAAACATAGGGAAGATTTGGCTATACAAATTAACTCAAGTGTTAAGGAGCCAAGAATGACTAAGGCTAAGAAACAAAAGGTCTTTTACTCAGAAAAGACGTTTCACTTTTATGTACAGCATGAATATATCCAAGTTCCATCAGAAGACAATGCCAGGCTCAGTGGCACACACCTGTAATCCCAGATATTCAGGAGGCTGAAGAGGGAGGATCCCAAGTTCTAGATCAGCCTAGGCAACTTGGTGAGAACCCCATCTCAATCAATAAATACTTAAATGAATAGAAAATATAAAATACAAAAATAAATAAAAAGGGTGAGGGATGTATCTCAGTGCTTCCTGGCTGCAATTCTCTGTACAAGTAAGTGCCAAAAAGGAGATTACTGGGACAAACAGGGAGAATAAAAAAAATACAGACTTTCTAATAGGTAATACCTTATTAACATTAAATTGCCTGACCATGTAATTGAACTGTAGTTACATAAGAGAATATGCTTGTTCTCAGGCATATACTGAAGGGAAAAAGCAGGTTATTTTCAATTAAATTGTAAAACATCCAGAAAAATATTTTACACACATGTGTATGTAGCTGAAAACTTTTAGTAATTTTAGGGCCAGTCTGGAATACAGAGCATGACTATGCCTCAAAAAAGAAATAAAAACCAAAAAGTTTCATTACCTGTTCAGTTTTATGTTAGTGCATTTTATGAAATCATATGCTAACGGCACTGGAGAATGGCGAAGCCTTGGATTCCTCCTTCAAACATGCAAGATTTCCCAAACACTCCTAGTACAATTCACTGTCAAAAAGATCTACTATATCGTAAAACTGCTGACAACAGCTTTCAAAGCTTAGCTTAACTTCTTCTGAAATGTACAATTTGTTCTCGGGCTGGGGGCATAGCACAGTGATTAGAGCAAGCATGAAGCTCTGGGTTCTATGGCCCAGCACCACATAACAGCTGGGCATGATGGCATACTCTTGTTATCCAAGTACTTGGGAGGCTGAGGCAGGAGGACTGTTATGAGTTTGAGCCAAGACTGGGCTATATAATGAGTACAGGACCAGCCGAGACTACAGAGTAAGATTCTATCTCAAAAAAAAAAAAAATCATTCTTAGTTAATGTGAGTATTCGTACAAAACAAGGAAACCTGTCTGTTCACAGAAATGCTACCAATCCCCAATGCAAACTGAGATTAGGACTAGGAAATACTACTGAAAGGCTCTAGAGAAGTGCATAAGGGATTAGAAACAAACAAAGGCAAAAAGGACAGGCTGAGAGATTAGGAAGGTATTTCTTTTAGAGACTGAATTCTCTATTTAAAGAAGAAAAGATGCTACTTAAAAAGCATAACTTACAAAAACTCTTACCTTGCCCATCCTCTTTAAACACCAATTCTCTTTTTTCAGATTCATTCTCATTCTTACCTCTACGTCTATTTTTACCTCCTTTACCTAATAATTTTAAAAAAGAAAAGGCCATCAATTATCTGCAAAACAGCAGGCAAAGAAATTACATTGAGACTTATAAAACTATCTTTTAAAATCACTTTAATTGGGGCTATAGGAATGGCACAGTGGTTAAAAGCACTTGCCTAGCAAGCACAAGGCCCTGGGCTTGATTCCCCAGCAACACGTAAGCTGGGAAGGTGGCACATGCCTGTAATCCCAGCACTCAGATGGCTGAGACAGAAGGATTTCCACAAGTTCAAAGCTAGCCTGGGCTCCACAGTTAGTTCAGGACCAGCGCAGGCTAAAGAACAAGACCTGTCTCTAAAATAAAAAATCATTTAATTTAAAAATGTACCTAATTTGATCACTCAATCATCTTAAATTACAATCTCCAATCATATTAAATTTTAACATACATGCCACCCTCCCCACTCTTGATGAAATTTCCTTTTGGGATTTTTCTTACACAAAATACAAACAGCAGATAGTCTATCAAAATATAAAGAAGAAATTCTACTTTACCACACCTCCCTTCCAAATAAAACCAGTTACATATGTGGTATGACTAAAGCCACAATAAATATTAAAAAATTAAATAAGAGACACATTGCCAGTAATCCCCCTCAAAATCTTCCCCCTTGCTTCAAACACACTATGTCACAGTTCTTGCCATTTTCTTTCTTTGTGTGGTACTGGAGATTCAGTTCAGGGTCAACTCTGAGCTACATTCCCAGGCCATTTCTATTTTTGGTTTCAAGAGACAGTCTTCTGGGCTTGCTAAATTGTGCAGGCTGGGCTCAAACTTGTGATCCTCCTGTCTTAGCCCCTGAGAATTAGGATGTGATACACAGGCCTGTGCTTCTGGGCCTGGCTCCTTGCCACTCTTTAAAACAGTACTGTAAGTACTTTTTCATGAGTGTCTATACTTGTGCTGTCCTGGCTGCCTTCATGTCCTGAACTTATTCAAAATGTTTACCTTTCATGCTCATTTTAAATTTGAGGAAGAGCCAGAAGTCACAATGTGCCGGATCTGGTGAATAAGGTACATTAGACACACTGTTTTCACAAACCTGCCTTTTCACTGCGCGAGACTAGTTAGTAGCATTCAAAGTAATTTTGATCACACCTTGTAAAAATGTGAAAGACTTCCAGAGCTGCTTCTGAAAGTGGCAAGAATGATTATCATTTTGATCACTCCATATATGAATTCTCCTAAGTTGAAATCTTGGGTGTCTTCCAAAGCCAGGCCCTATGCAAGGAATCTTGCAAAATGAAGGCAAAGAGAGTGTCTGGACAGAGAACTAGCATACCTCTCCACAGCATTTTGTTCGTATTCCTGAATCTAAATCACACTAGGTCTCGGCAACATTTTATAAAAATTGTTGTCCCTCTCATGAAAGCAGTGTAAGTAGTAACTGAGGAATGTGTCAGATATAGTTACTGAAGTAGAACAGAGACTTTGCGGTGGTGGTACAATTCCAATAACCCCAAGAGTTCAAATTTTTTAAGTTGTATTTCACTTTAGTGCAAGTTACCCTAGCTTCGAAGTAACAGAATATCCTCTAGTAGGTGACTGAATAAACTGTAGTACATCTACACACTAGTATATAATTCAGTGATAAGACAAAGCTGAGGCTGAGGGTGTACCTCAGTGATTAGAAAGCTTACATTGGAAGCAGGAGGTCCCAAGTTTGATCCCCCACCACCACATAATATAATAAATAGGTGTAGTGCTCCAGCCCTGTAATCCCAGCAGTCAGATGGCTGACACAGGAGCATCCCAAATTCGAACCCAGCCTGGGTGACTGAGCAAACTTTGCCTCCAAATCAAAACAGGGCTGGGGATGTAGCTCAGTGTCAAGGCCCTGGGCTTGATCCCCAGTACCACAAAAATATAAATAAGAAAGGGCTAGGTATGTATCTGTGTAAAGGCCCTGGGTCAATCTCCAGTACCACAAAACAACAACAAAAAAAAACAGAATACCTGGTCATTGCAAAGACAGACATTTTTTTCCCCCTTTGGCAGTGCTGCGGATGTAACCTAGGGTCTTGCACAGCACATAGTAGGTAAGCATTTGACCACTGAGTTACATGTCCAGTCCCAGACAAATTCTTAAATCAATACACTTTCTCTTATCTCTTATGGGAGCTTCACAATGCTCTGTGACATTAGGTGGGCACCTACAACTTCTTGATCTACCCTGAATATTGTTATAGCACACTAAACTAATTTCTTAGAGAAAAGTACATCAAGCCACTATATATGCCAGATCTTCAAACCATAATAGAAGCACTGTTAGGGGCAGACTCATACCTGCTGTGTTGACTGAGTTTTATGCCAGAGTTTGGCAAGTCTGCAAATGAACCAGTGAAGAGCAGTCTATTATACATTCCCAAGAGCAGTGATCTTAAAATCCTAGTATAATTTCAAAAAGTGTGAGTACTTCACCCCAAATGGTCTTCACCAGTGGGCCAAAGGATACCGTTTTCCTGATTTGAGGATGGGGTTCTAAGCATTTCTAGAGGTGATGGGCCTGGTGGTGCAGGCCTGTAATCCCGGATATCTGGGAGGATAAAGTAGGAAGATTCCAAGTTTGACCCCAGTCTGGGCTATTTACTGAGACCCTGCCTCAAAATTAAAACTGAATGGGCTGGAGATGTAGTTCATAAAATTTCAAGAGTCCGGAGAAGTAGTGACAGGTTGCTACGACCTAGCCTCTAAACTAAATCAAAATTCTCAGATCCCTTCTTTGAACAAAATGTGTTTTGTTGGAGAAATTTCCAGGTGGAATCTTCCTTAAGACATTAGTCTAGTGAACTAGATATGATTTAGTGTAGAAGTCCTGTCCCCTCACAACCAAAGTGGAACCTATTATTCACCTGAGGGTGGAGTCAACAGAGGTGGTGACTTAGTCCAACAAATATTTATTGAGCATCTTCTAAATTCCAAGTACAACGATCCAGTTAACACAGGTGTTAACCCTGTCCTTTAGAGTTTACAGCCTAGTGAGTGAACTGGAAATATCATCACAAGAACTAAAGGTGAGAATAAAATATTATATTGATGTGACCCAGTTACTATCTCAAACAAAACATACAGATTAAATGAAAATCATGACACTAAAAATGCTGTATTACTCTATCTTCCCCATAATAATTACCTGTAATTTTTTCTACAAAAAAAAAAAAAAGATTTCTAAGTTTGATTTCTGAGGGCACCAGGAAAGGTTCCTTGAGAAGACTACACAAAACTATATACCCAACTGTGAGGGAGTACCTCAAAGGATAGTAATGTAAGTAGTGATAGCTACTAAGAGTAAATGAGACAATCTCTGAAGGCACTTGTCAAGTAGAAAAGAAACACAAGTAGCTATAGTCAGGAAAGGTCCTGAAGACAAATAAAGACGTGTGATGAACAGTGTAGTATGTTCTTCCTCTCCTGTAGGATCTAATTTTCTCTATTTCTACTAGCAGTTTTCTTCAACAAATGCTAAGGATATTACAAATAACAGAAATACTCTAAGTCTATAAAAAGGAGAATTTCCTTAGAAGTGTTCTGCTTTTACTTAAGATTAGGTCTTCCACTTTGGAAATCCCAAATAAACTTATCCTTAAGTCTGATAACTTATGAACGTTTATCCCCATAGTGGAGGGAACTTGAAAATTTTTACTGCTACCACAACACACACTACATCTGAAGCAAAACTAGAAAACTTGGCCTAATATCAATCACGTGTGAAAAAAAAGTCACACCGTCTACAAATAGGAAGCAAAATATGTCTTTGGAGATGAACCTGAAAAATACATCAGGACAAAAAAGATGCCTCAAGGTATTGTCCACTCCTTATAAAGAACCAATGCTGAACACTTTGCATAAGGAAAGCCACGACTGGGCCCACTGGCAAGAGTCTATAATCCCAGCACTCTGGTAGGCTGAGGCAGGAGCATCCCAAGTTCGAGCCTAGACTGAGCAACTTAGCGAAACTTGTCTCAAAAAGTCAAATGTAAAAAACGGGCTGGGGATGTAACTCAGTGTGCAGGTCCTGAGCTCTACCCACAGTACCAGAAATACATAAATAAAAGAAAAAGGTAACGAAAAATAAACATGCAGGAGTACCAAAAGGGCACGAAAGAAGACCCCACCCTTTTAAAGTTCAGAACTACGGCCAGAGACTCAACCCACAAGCCTGGGAAAACCAAAGGACCCCACTGAGAGGTCCAGGAGGCCCCGTGGGAGATGGCCCTGCTGGTCCGCACGGCGCCGCGGTCAGGCTGGCGCCAACCGGGGCAAAAGCCCACGTTCTCTCCCAGAAGGCCCCACAAAAAAATGGCGTCGGCTCCACCCCAATGTGATCAAACTGGGAAACACGGAGTACCTTCCCGGCTCCGTTCCGGAGCTCAGAGTCGCACGCCGAACGTCCACCCACGGGCCCACGAGACGGGAACACAGGAAGGTCACGGAGACTTGAACACTCTCGAGGCCGAGGGCAGGCCCTGACACCCGGCCGAGCAGAGCCCCGTTCCCGGGGCCAGGCGGCATTACCTTTATTCTTGGGCATGGCGGTTTCGGCGGCTTCGACGAGTCTCTTCTGTCCGGGTGGCGGCGGCTTCGGCGACTCCTCGGAGGAGAGCAGGCGGCGACACGACGGAGCGCGCGGGAGCAAGCAAGCGCCGGAGGCCGAGTAGCGTGCGCGGGAGTCTCGCGACCAGACTTGCAAGATCCGCTTGCGCCCACGCTCGGCAACAGCAAATGGCGTCGAGCCTGCGTGCGTCGCTTTCCCCGCCCCCTCCCCGGCTGACCCGCCCCCCCCCCCCCGGCTCCACGGCGCAGGCGCTGCCGGCTGACTCTCATTGTTTGAGCCGAGAGAGGCGAGACCTGGGAAAGGCTGGAGCCGCCGGCGCGCTCCGGGGGCGGGCCAGGCCGTCAAAGGGCGGGGACGCGTCCTAGTGCGGCGGCTTGGGAGCGCTCGGGCTGCCGACTGCCCGCCGTCTCCGGCTTTGCAACAAACCCGGCTCTCGCGGTTTGACAAGTTGCTGACTCATTAACCTCAGAGTGAGCTCAGTTTTAACTTGGCATCTAGACCTGCCTGGCAAGGCTCGGAACGGGAGTGGACAGGGAAGGTCTTCCTGTCATCCATTACTGAAGTGTAGTATTTTCTTAACACTTGGTACTACTTTTTAATTATCTGCCTTCGAAAGTAAGAAGATACACTTCATGAAGAGGGAAAAGGGAAGGGGGGACGGGGGTATGAGAGGGTGGGAAGGGAAAAGGGATGTGATACATGAATAAAACTAAAGTTCCTGATAAAATAAATAATAAATATCTGTCTTCCCTAGATCACTGTAAATCTTAGAAGGTAGAGACCACATCTCTAACCTATCATCACCAGCACTTAGCAGAATTTCTGGCACACAGGTGCTCAGCACACACAAAGGAATGGGAGAAGTTCAAGTTCGATGTTAGGCTGAATTGTGCCCTTTCAAAATGCGTACGTTAAAGACTTAACCCCCCATACCTCAAGCATATAACTATATGGAGATGCGACCTATTAAAAAAAAAGTGAATAAACTGAAATGAGGACATTAGGCTGGGCCCTAATCCGGTGTGACCAGTGTCCTTACAAGAAAATGATATTAGGACACAGCCATAAAGACAACACCACATGAACAAAAACGCAGTCATGGATGAGGCTTGGAGAAATAACTCAAAAAACAAACAAACAAAACTCAGCTTACGTCTCAATCTCAAACTTCTAGCCTTCAGAACTATGACAAAATAAATTTGTTTTTTATTAACCCATCCAATCTGTGGTATTTTGTAATGGCAGAGTTAAGCAAACCAATACAGTAAGCTATGCTGAGCTAATAGTTTAACTTCAAAGTAAATTTACTACGTATATGCACCAATTCTTCAAGCGTAATGTTATCATTATGCATCACAAATACATACAAATTTAAAAAGTCAAGCTCATTTTAAATAAATCATCTTTCTACAAACAGTAGTGCTTTAATACCATTTCTCTAGGAAAGTTGACACAGGTAACAGAAACAAAAAATAATCATCCGAAAACATTATTTCTCTCCTGGGAACATCTGGCACTGTCCAGAGACATTTCTGGTTATCACAATTGGGAAACAGTGCTTACAGTGCATAATGCAACCTTTCCCTCCAGTACAGGATTATCTAGTGCAAAATGTCAATTGAACTGAGGATTAGAAACCTGACAAGTGTGCTTCTCAAAGGTAAAATGAAAGATGATGGGTGATGTTAAATTTTTTTCTCTTTTTGTTTGCAATAGTTTTCAGTTTACACAATTAAAGGTAAAAGGATATCTTCATGAAATTTGTTTAAATTTTGCTTCAAGGCCAGATGATTATGAAATCGGACTTTGGAGTTGGAGACCTAGGATCTAATCCTGGCTTTACAGAAACTTATTACTCTATGATCTTAAACAAATTATGTAATTTCTTTATAAGCCTCAGTTTTCTCATCCATAACATAGTTATAGGAATGATACCACTTCAGATTGTTTCAGGAATTAAATTAATACATTTGGTATTTAGCTATTGTGCCTAATCAGAATCCAGGTTTCTAGAAATTCAAATGTTTAAAATCAAAAGTTTTTGTCAATTACCTGACTGATATAAAACCTCAAAGAGAAAATAATTATCAAACTTTATTTCTCTGCTATAGAATAGTTTCCACATCTCCTTGTTATTGGAATCACAGGGAAAGAGATGAATCTTGTGAACATCTTGGGGGAATTTGTAGGCCTAGAAAATCCCACAGGCAGAATGGGCAAAAGCCCTGAGTAGGTCACAAGTTGGATCCCAGCCTGCCAGGTTGCTGAGATTACAGGTGTGTAAATTTGCAATTTAGAGAGAACTTGCCTCAAAATTAAAAAAAAAATTTAAGAAGGACTAGGATGTGGCTTAGTGTAAAGGTCAACTTTAATCCTCAGAAAAAAATAAATCCACTAGGGTTGGAGGAATGGCACAGCAGTTAAAGCATTTGCTTAGCAAGCACGAGGCCCTGGGTTTCATTCCCCTGCACCACATAAACTGGGCGTGGTGGTGCACGCTTGTAATCTCAGCACTTGGGAGGCTGAGGCGGGAGGGTTGCCATGAGTCCAAGGCCAGCCTGGGCTCAATAGTGAGTTCAGGACAAGCCTGGGGTACAGGAGTGAGACCCTGTCTCAAAATAAATAAGTAAATAAAGAAATGCACTAAAAACATTGAGTTGTACACCTTTAAAGGGGTGAATTTTATGGTATGTAAATTATATACCATTAAAAGGGTTCACAAAATGGGAATAGATTTGACCAAGAAAAAAAAATAAAAAATTTTAGTGAGGATTTAACTAAGATTAAGAAACATCAGCTTGCAGTGATATCAGCCTGTGTAATTGTATGGTTTCTTCAAATGTACAGTATCCAGCAGTGCATATATAGAATTCCTCCAAATAATCCAAGATTTGAATTTTTGCTTAGTAGTTGTAGTATAAAGACAAAGTTGCTCAAGGTGCTTCTGAGAGAAAAATTCAAGTGAGCAGTTTTGAGACCATGAGGCTCAGTCTGTGCAGCAATGGAAATAAAGAATGAGAATAGCCAGGTGCAGAGGTGTGCACTTGATAATGTCAGTTATCTGGAAAGCTAACATGTGAGGATTGCAAATTTCAGTCCACCCTGGACAACATAGTGAAACTTCAAACACAACCAAAACCCAAAACTCAAAAAACAATGAGGATAAAATTCAAATTCCTTCATATGATTGATGATGCCTTTGAGGAACTGGCCCCTGGGCTGGGGGCATAGTTCAGTGATCAGAGAATTTGCCTAGGAAGTGTGAGGCCCCGGTTTCTGTCCCCAGAACCACGTGTTATCTGGGCATTCACCTGTAATTCCAGCACTCAGGAGGGTGAGGCAGAAGGATTGCTTTACGTGGTAGGCCAGCCTGGGCTACATAGTGCATTCAGGACCAGCCTGAATTTTGGAGTGAGATCTTGTCTCCCAAAAACAAAACAAACAAAAAAGATCTGGTATCTATCTCTCGAGCCCCATGTCTTGCTTTATTTCTTACACTTTAATCTCCAATCATACAGAACTTTTTACCTTCCTGAGTGTTCCCAATTCTAAACCTTTGTACATTTTATTCTAACATTCCCCTTCTCTCTTTTAGGTCTTAGCTTAACCATCGTTTCCTTAGATTCCCAGACAACCTTGCAATATATTCCTACAACATCCTGCACTTTCCTCTCCTACCTTTTTGAGTACATGCCAAGTCTATCAGTTCAAGTTATGTTAACACAGAGGCGTGGAAGCACAACCAAGCAAACAGCACTGCCCCAGCTGTCTGTCAAGGCGCCATGGGAGGTAGACTATGAACTCCAAAGATGTTCAGATTCAAATCCCTGGATACTGTGAATATGTCATCTCACATGACAAAATAATTAAAGTTACCAATGCAATGAAGTTTGCTAATCAGCTGACCTTGAAGTGGGGGGAGAATCGTGGTTGATATGAGTACACCAAAGCTAATGACATGAGTTCTTTAAGTGTAAGAGCGGCGGGGGGGGGGGTGGTCATAAAGATGGATATACAAAAGACTAAACCACTATTTTTAAAGGAGGAATGATTTACTTTTTCTCCATTTTACTGATATGTATATATGTGATACATAATGTTTACACTGAACTTGAGTATGTTGTGTGCATATATATCACATCAAAATTACAAATCCTTCCCCTCTTCCATTTTGACCCTCCCAAACTCTCCCCCTCCCCACTGGTTCCCGTTATTCCCCTCATTAAGTTTTATGCAATGACTATGATCTGGGTGTCTCATATTAGAGAAACCATTCAATATTTATCCTCCTGTATCTGACTCACTTCACTAAGCATGATGGTCTCAAGTTGCATCCATTTACCTACAAAAGCCTCCAACCGATCTGTCTTTATAGATGAGTAGTATTCCATTGTGTATAAATACAATTTATGTATCCATTGGTCTGTTGATGAGTATTTTGATGTCTTTCACATTTTAGCTATTATCAGTTGTCACAATTATTTCTTAGAACTAATTGAGGGGAATAAAGGGAGTTGGAGGGGAGAGGGAAGGATGGAAGGGTAGAAAGGGAGAGGGGAAGGATTTGTAATTTTGCCACTATATGTAGATGCACAAAATACTCAAGATCAATGTAAACATTATGTATTACATCTATTCATATCAATAAAATGGAAAAAAAGAAATACATCAGAAATAAAGAGAAAGCCCTGGCTTACACATTAGAGTATTGCCTAATTTGTCTTCCAGAAGGTCCAGTGCTTCAGTTTTAGTATCTAGGTCTTTGATCCACTTTGATTTGATTTTGGTGCATTGTGACAGTTATATGTCTAGATTCATTCTTCTGTAGGTAGATGACCAATTTCTCCATCACCATTTGTTGAAGAAGCTGTTCTTTTTCCAGTGTGTTTTTGGCTCATTTATCAAAGACCAGGTAGCTGAGGGCACTTGAGTTTGTCTCTGTACATTCAGTTTTGTTCCACTGGTAAATTTATTTTTATACCAGTATGATGTAGTTTTTATAACTGTTGCTTTGTAGTATAACTTAATGTCTGGGATTGTAATGCCTGCTGCCTTTGTCTTGTTACGCAGGATTTCTTGGGCTATTTTAGGTCTCCTTTGGTTCCATATGGATGTAAGGATTTTTTTTTTAAGACCCATGAAAAAAGTTGTTGGTATTTTGATAGAAATTGCATTGAGTCTGTATATCAGTTTGGGCTATATAGTCATTTTGACTATATTAGTTCTCCTATCTAGGATCAGAGGATGTCTTTCCATTTTCTGATGTCTTCTTTATTTTGTTCTTCAGTGTAATATAGTTTTCTTTGTACAGGTCCTTCACTTCTGTGACTGTTGAAGAGATTATGTCAGTTTGAGGCAATTATGAACCATGCCTGGATTAGGGTTTAGTAACCACAACTACATTAGGCAGTTAGGAACCAGCCTGGATTAGCATGTGAATGATTCGTGGGCCAGTAAATGAGGGAAGAACACACACCCAGATGTGGGAGACCCAACTGGGAACTCGGACTGCATAAAAGGAAGGAAGAAGAAAGATTGTTAAAGCTTTCTTGTCTGGGGACAGACTGGACTTGATGGGACTTGGCTTCTTGTTTGTGATGTCATGAGGAGCTGCCTCCATCTCTCCCTCTGCCATGTACTTCCATTGCTGCTGGCTACCCCTGAGTGGGCTGTGACCTTCTGAAACTGTTACCTAAAACAAACCTTTCCTCCTCTAAATTTGTGGATGTCAGGTATTGAGTCACAGAAATGAAAAAACTGAGACAATTTGCTTGGTTAGGTGTACTTCTAGATGTTTACTTTTTGCTGGGCTATTCCGAATGGAATCATTCTTCTGAGCTCTTTCTCAGTAAGTTCATTCTTAGTGTACAGAGTCTCTTGCACGCTCACAGGGGAGCTACTTTCCCAAATCTACTGCTGCTTTTGAAAACAGACTAAGGTGGCCACAATTATGGAATGCAGACAGCTTTTAAAAACTGGAGGGCTGGAAGAATGGCATATCGGCTAAAGCACTTACTTGCCTTGCAAATGCAAGACCCTGAGTTCAACTCCCCAGCACCATATAAAGCTGGACATGGTGGCGCATGCCTGTAATCCCAGCACTCAGGAGGGTGAGGAAGGATTGCTGTGAGTCCAAGGTCAGCCTGGGATACCTAGAGAGCTCAGAAACAGGCTGGGCTACAGAGCGAGACCCTGTCTCAAAACAACAACAACAACAACAACAACAACAACAACAACAACAACAACAACAACAACAACAACAAAGACTGGAAAAGTCAAGGAGAAGCTTTTTCCTTGGAATCTCCAAAGAGAAATTCTCTGTTGAGACCTTGATTTTAGTGCAGTAAAACCTGTATTGGACTTCTCACCTTCAGAACTATAAGATAATAAAGATTTATTGGAATGTTCCAAAAGTGAATGAAAAACAAATACAATTAAACATTCTTGGTCCTGGAGGAATGGCACAGCGGTTAAATCATTTGCCTAGCAAGTACCAGGCCCTGGGTTCAAATCTTTAGCAACACATAAACTGGGCATGGTGCATGGACCTGTAACCCTAGCACTCGGGAGGCTGAGACAGGAGGATTGCCGCTAGTCCAAAGTTATCCTGGACTCCATAGTGAGTTCAGGACCAGCTTAGACTACAGTGAGATCATCTCAGAAAAGAAAAATCATTCTTACATTGTCCCAGTATAACATCAGAGAGAACTTGATACTTCCTATCATACCCAGAATACTCAAACGGATCCAAGCAGCTATATCCTAAACTGTTATGTGCTGAATTGTATCTCCATCAAATTCATGTTGATGCTCCAAATTCCTATATATCAGAATAAAACATCACAGTATTTGGAGATAAAGTTTTTAAAAATATGTCTGCATTTAATGAGGCCAACAGAAGGGGGCCCCTAATGCAATATGACTGGCATCCTTATAAAAAAGAGTAATGAGCTGGGGTGTAGCAGGACGTCCTGGGTTTGATCCTCAGCACTGGGAAACAAACAAACAAACAAAAAACAAAAAGAGAAAATAGAGAGGAACACTACCAGGTCCTATGCACAGAGGACCAAACTTGTGAAGATGCAGCAAGCAAGGGGATGGTGATGTAAGAGCCAAAGAGTGTCTCAGAAGAGCCCAGCCTTCCAGGTCCCTGATCTTGAACTGTGAAAATAAATTTCTATTGTATAAACCATCCAGTCTGAGGTACTTCAGAATATAAAATTATCAAAAACGTCTTCTAGGGGCTGGGCCTACTGGCACAGGCTTATAATGCCAGCAGGCTAGGAGGCTGAGACAGAAGGATTATAAGTTTGGGCCCAGCCTGGGCAACTTAGGAACTGACTGAGACCCTGTCTCAAAAACCAAAACCAATAAATAAAAATGGGCTGGGAATTTAGCAGAGTATGGACTCTGTGAGTTCCATTCCCAACACCACAAAAACCAACAATGTAGAAGGGTTCCTTTTTCCCCTCAATCTCACCAACATTTGTTATTTTTTGAGTTCTTGATTAAAAAAAAACATTCTTACTAGAGTAAGATGGAACCTTAGTGTTGTTTTGATTTGCATTACTCTAATTGCAGAAGATACTCATCATTTTTAATGTATTTATTGGCCATTTGTACTTCTTCAGAGAATTGTCTGTTCCCTTTAATTGCCTATTTTTGGACTGGGACTTTTATTTTGGGTAGTCTGATTCTTTTTTCAGTTCTGTGTATATGCTAGATATTAACCCTCTGTCTGAGGATATTATAATTCGGAACTGGAATGTCCCCCAAGGCCTCATGTATTTGGATACTGTGGATTATCTATGTATTTCACATGCTGTTAGGAGACAGACCCTGATCAGGATGGGTACATCACTGAGGATGTAGTGGATTAATGAGGATGTGGTGGATCCTGAGGGTATGGCCTGGAGGAATAGGCTCTTGCTCGAGAGTCTTCCCAAGCTCTCATCTTTCCTCTTGGAATGTCCTGAGCAGCTGCTTTCCACCAGACCCTTCAGCCATTGCCAGCTGCCCATGAATGGGCAGACTTCCAAAATTATCACCTAGAATACACCTTTCCACCCTTAAATTGTGGACATTGGGTATCGTGTCCCAACAATTAAAGATAGGAGTAGCTGGTGAAAAATTTTCACATTCTGTCAGTTCTCTCTTCACTATATTGTCTACTTTGCCATGCAGTTTGCACTACTCTTAGGCCTGCGTCTGGAGGCCAGTGCTGCCAACCTGCTCCCAGCTCTCCAGACTTGTGTCTGCAGCTACTGGCTGTTCACAGTCACTCTCCATCCTTCCTGGGCTGCCATGCTTTCCTTTTGGTGTTGTTCTCACCTCTTCAGCTTTTCTGAGGTTTCTAACTTTCCTGTTAGCCTCCCTGTAATTTATGGAGCTCTTCTTTCTCTAAGCTCAATTGTTCAGTCTTTCTACTCTATCTCTACTTTTTGGAGAGACCTGTGAGCAGCCATTAAGCTGGGATACTACTTGGCTGCCATCTTGTTCAGAAGCTCCAGAAATATTTAAGTTCCAGCAACATAATTTCACAAATATACTCTGGATAGAATAATTTGATATGAGTTCAATATAATCAATATAATTTGATAAAAGGAACATGCATACATTTATTTGAAACTTTATTATATAAATTTTCATCTCTTTTAAAGATTACAAAACCTGTTCTGTGACAGGAATCAAGCACTATTGTTCCAGGATTATTCTTGGATACATCTGAAAGAGTCTGGATTACACATTAATAGTATGATTTGCAAACAAACTTCCAAGATTAGACTCATAAGTAAAACAATTTAACATATTCAATATTCGATCCTTTACATTTTATAATTATGGCAGGACTGCCAAGCATCTGATGTGATTTAACCACCAATAAAAGGTACAATATGTAAGAACTTACGACGTGGTGCCTTAGGCTTCTGGCATGCCTTTACTAGAGAGAAACTAGTATAAAGTGAGATCATATATAATAGTAGAAAAATATTTGTGACTTTTTTTTTTTAAAAACTGGTTAAGTAGATAGCTTCCCCTTTCCCATCCATGGTCAAAAATGGAAAATAATTACATCCCTTATGTTTATATCTTCCCCCTTTTTAGGGCAAGAGTTAGGATAGACTAATACATGTATATAATTTGAAGAACTACAAACTCATCACCCACAGTAACTAAAGATGCTAATGAATACAATAACGTGAAGCTTTTTAAAATTAAAAACCAAAGCTTTAGATGGTAAAATACACAAACACAAACCAAAATCTTTATCCTTATGACCTTGCTTTGTATTTAAAAGTTCTATTTTAAATACTTGTTTGAAAAACTCTTTACAGTTCATTCAGTACTATAGTGATAATAAAAGATCTCACTTCCATTAGATAGTGAACTAATCTAGTTAGAGAGGACTATTATAGTGACTCTCTTCATATACATTTATATATACTGTACTCAATGATATGTGCTATAAAGATGTTTTCTTGAGGTCTATACCTCTGAACTTAAATCTCTAAATTTTCCTTTCCATTAATCTCTATTCAAAAATGTCACATACTTCACTAGTTGCTCTGGGAGACATCATGGACATATAAACAGCTTATCATGAAGTTCAAGGTTACATGGCAAAAAAGTGAGGAAAGTGACTTAAAGAGGTAGGAAGTAGGCTCTTATCCCAACTCTTGGTATGCTCTGTTATTAACAGTTGAAAGACTGGAATCAAAGTGGTAAATCTGACACTGATAGTAATGCCAGGTTCAAAACAATTATTATGACTTAGTTGCTAGAATGTTTTGAGAACAGTCAGTCACACTGACACCAGGCACAAGTCACTTGATTCCATAGAATACAGCAGTGTCAAAAAATACATAAAGCACACTGTAGATATAAATTCTTCTTGGCCATCCATATTTGGGTATTATCATTCTGTAGATTCTTCACTGGAAAAAGTGGTTTAAGTGTGGTTCTGTAGAATACCACAGACTCAAGAAAGTGAACTCATTCCTTCATTAACTGGTCTCAACCAACAATCACTTGGGGAGACCAGGAAAATGTAAGTAACCTGGTGTTGAAAAGAGGACTAGTTTCATTAGTTGAAAAAAAAAAAAAAAACTGAGTCAAGTCAACATGTCTGTGAGTTAAATAAGGCTTAAAGTATACATCCAGTTTAAAGTTAGTCACAGGGATCTGGGCCTTTCAGAGGGACAAATCTGTAGGACCAGACTGGAACCTCCTGATTTAAGAACCAAGGCCAGTCATCAAATCCATCTATCCGATGGATGGACCTTTTCTGACACTTTGTATTCCTGAGCTTTCTGTCCTAATATCATCCTAAGTCTCAGATGCTCAGTACCACCATACATTAGAATTTACTCTATAAGAACACAATAAAGCAAGCTGAAAAATTACAGGTCATTTATAAAGACCAGGGAGTAGAAGCTATCAAAGTCACAGTGGAATTTTTACTGAGGGCCTCAATGGTGAATAAATGCATGTATCCAAAGACCCCCCACCTCTAATTTTTTTGTGGTATGGATGGTCAAGCCCAGGGCCTTCACACTGAGCTATTTGTTATTTTTGATTTTAGAGAGGATCTCACTAAGTCCGTAAATTGCCAAGCCCTCCCAGAGTGCTAGGATTACAGGTGTGTGTCTCGGCCTGGGTAGCCCCCAAATCTTGAGTGCTTTTTCTGTCACCTCTTATCCCAGACTGGACTTAAGCCATTCTCTTTCCTACAAAACATATTCTAGTCTTTTCTTGAAGCCTCTGCACTTATCCACCCTCTGTTCAACTCTTTGCTGGGCTAAGCCAAATGGATAGCCTCACCTCCTTTGATGTCCCCTGATCCCAACATCAGCCACTTAAAAAAAAAAAAACAGATGAGAAATGGTTCAATCAAAACTCTTTGCAGTACGTTTCATGGGAAAGGTGGAAAGGCTACTGCATATACACCGCACCCTCTCTCCAGATACTCACAAGTGACTCTGTGCACACACTGGTCTCAGAGCATCTCCACTTGGGCCTTGCCAAAATTATTTTGTCTTTCGACTTTTGAGATTGCTTGTGAATAAATATATACATGTCAAGTCTGTTGAAATCAAAGGTCTAATGTACTTAGAAGGTATCTCTATGAACCAAAAGAATAAAATGATTTGTAAAATGCAAAAATAACAAAAGGACAAAAACTTACCTTATTATCATCCCTCAAAGAGGAAGATACAAAACACATGGTAGTATAGATCACACCTCCCAGTATATGTTTGGTAATGTTAAACGCAACCTATCATTTTGGATATTATTTTGTATTATAAACCAAGGAGAAGTTTATAGGAGTCCTGATTGTTCAGTTCCTTTTTCCACAGTGAGTTAAATATTTTTGAGATATACTGATAATTTCTGAGAGAAGCCACAGAAACCGGCAGTAATTGGTAAAGGGAAGAAGACTTCAGGGGCCTCAGTATCACAATGGAGGCCTGGGAGAATTAGACTTTAAAAAATTAAATTAATGGGAAGATTTATTCAGCACAAGGACTGTATTTATAGAACATTGCTGTCCAAAGGCAGTGGGAACACCAGAACTGTAGATGAAATTATGCTCATAATTTGCTTTTTAGGCAGAAAGCTTTCAGTTTTGTGTATTTCTGCAACTAAAAGTGTAGCTTGCCTAGCCAAAGAAAGCAATTATCCTTGAAATAAATAAACTTGGCATCATATACTGGAAGATTACTAACCCAACAAATACAGTTTTTTTTTAACTTAGCTACTGGTTAGTGGAGAAAATATGAAGGATGGGCAGCATGGCATTATGAGAAAAAGCAACTAACTGGGGAGCTGAGGATTCAAATCTGGTTTGGGTGTCAGGTTCTTAATATGCAATATGAGAAAAGTTGACTAGGTGTAATAAACATCTATACACTTGTTTCTAGTATTAAGACTAAGATGGATAACACACCTTAAGTGATTATGAGTAGCATGAGTAACAAAAATCCAAAAATACATCCATTTTCTGTCCAGAGGTTCATTAAAATTTTAAAAGTGACAAGAATTTGGGAGGATCATGATTTGAAACACTGAATAGAGGACAAAACAAAAAACTTTCCAGGAAATGGAAAGCAATTTTTAATAGTTATCCATATACTCAAGAACTTCAAAAACTCTTATCCAGATCTTATATCCCTTGTCCTGTACAGTTTTCATTTAGAAGATAAACTTTGTTTGAGACAGGGTCTCACTCTGTAGCTAGATTAACTTACATTTGATTTTTATGCAATAATGATTTTGTATCACTTGGGCAAAAAGAATACTATGGATTTCCTATTTTTGATTGCATAGAGAACAAATTAAGGAATGAAAAGAAGCTTGTAAGACATTTCGATAAACCACACTATCTTGGTTTGTTGTTCTTAGATGAAGATTTAAATCTACATCAGGAGATTTTCAATGGATATGGCTTAGTACAGAACTTAGAAATATTTGTTTGGGCACATTTCTGATGAGGTAACTTAAATTGATTTTTCCTTATAAGCTAGGTAGGTTGGCAAAGATACAGGCAGTGATAGGTACAGAAGTTTCTTTTATGAAAAAAAAAAGCGTAAACTTGCAAATTTGATAGAGATAACAAATACGGCAACCTAAGCAGATCCAGTGGTCTTTATGAAAATAGTTCATTTCTGAAGTGAAAGGAAGCAATCTATAGCTATAAATCATCAGGAAGAATTCAGAAAACATTTGATGCTGAGCACTTAGTATATCTTAGCTATGATTCCAGGTTAGAAGAGATACTTTTGATCAAGAATGTTTTATTTCCCTAGAATAAGAAATTTTAAATCCAATTTCATATAGAGGCCTGTGGCCTTTATTACATTCAAATTAGCGTTTAATATAGAGTATCTATTTAAACAGGAAATATTCAATACGATTTAAATTACCAGTTGCTAAATTTTCCTTCACCAATCTCTTTACCATGATTCTTAAAGGCCTTTGATGTTGGCAAAATCTCAAATGATATGCTAAATATTAAGTATGGATACTATGCAGGGTTAGAAGTACAAGGATTGCTTCCATAATTAAGAAAAAAGAACCTTAAGGAGTTGAAAATAGATGGACTAACTTCCTATGTGTATTGTTCATTTCATGCCACACACATGGTAACTTTGTCTACCGTAAGAGCTCTCTATGTTAGTCTGACAGAGCACCTGACTTTAAGAAATAAAACAAACAAATGAACCACTAAAGCAGACAAGGGGAAAGATGTACATTTTGTAAATGTTACATTCAACAGCTGTTTCCACAATCTGGCCGCCATTTTTAGGACTGTCCAACAATACTGTTCATCCAGGTGAACTATTTAACCAGATTTAATAGTCAATTGGTTAATAATAGATTCCAAGTTAAACAAGGCATGTGTACATTAAAGAAAGCAGTACAGAAATGTACTGTATATGAACTGTTTACAAAAACATACAAAATGTTGGATGGCACAAGGAATACAGTGCTAATATAAACGGATTGTTTAAGCTAAGTGCTTAACATAAACTGTCCATCCCTATAACTAACAAAGAATATTTAAGGGACATGAAATATTTCCTATAAAAATAATGCTATATGGTGCAGAGTACTTTATTCAGTGTATTTTTAGGTGGTATTTTTATGTTCATTATTTTTCCTTGTTGATTCAGTGAATATATCTTCATCACGTTTCCATTTTCAATTCATCCAAGGCTCCAGGAAAATCTAACTTGCTAACAATCATTTAAAGCGAGAAGAGACGAAAGCAGGAGCAGCAGCAGGAGCAGCAGCATTATGGGTACCAGCTGGGACAGTGTGTGCTTGCAGGTGTCTCTCAGATATGTGCTACCTGTCGCCAGATCTTGTGCTATCAGCTTACACCATGGTACCAAATATCTCAATGAGGTCACTTCACAGGGCTGTTGAGGTGATTTTTTTAATACCTCTCCGCTGAGCAAGAGTAGAGCGGCCTACTGGTTCCAAAACTGGTGACTGATTACGGTTTAAAGCAGAATATGTAGCTGCCATGGCACCCTGGGGAAGGAACAATAACAACAAAAATAACATGTACACAAGTACAAAATAAAGGCTTGAAATTTTTTTCATATGCAAACATAAACAGATTTCATTACTTTCATAATGAAAATCATCACACTGGTCAAATCTACTAATTTAACTAAAATCGAGGACAAAGTGGGAGACTAAAATTAGAAGAACACACAGGGATGAATCTATAACAAGCAGCCTTCATTTTTCTCAGTGCTATTTAACTTTGTCTTTGTAAACCTTTAATAGGAGAGGATGTAAGGTATGTTCTTTCAATTTAGGAAATCCATAATCTTATGTTTACTTATTGGTACTGAATAGCATATTTACATAGACAGAAATTCAAAAGTCACCTTTAAACTGATTCTGTTACTGATATTTTGGCATGCTCTTTTTTTTAAAGTTACCCGCTAAATAAGAGAACCTTGTACTAGAATTGCATGCATGATAAAAGGGAAAGGTATTGGGTCACAGAGGAAAGGCCCTGCAGAAGCTCACTGATTCGGGCTGCTCACCTTCACTAGATGTGGTGCGTCTTGTCTGTTTAGTTGGTATTGCGGCAGTTGGTCCCAGTGGACGATCCAGGGATGTCTGAGCACAAGAGCAGCAGTCAGTCTCTGATGAGGGTCTACATGAAGCATCTTTGATACCAGGTCCTGTCATAGTATGAATAAGGATAAATTAAGGATAATCTTTTTTTTTTTGAGACAGGGTCTCGCTCTACAGCCCAGGCTGTCCTGAACTCACTATGGAGCCCAGGCTGGTCTCATGGCAATCCTCCTGCATCAGCCTCCAGAGTACTGGGATTACAGGCGTGTGCCACCAAGCCCAGTTTATGTAGTGCTGGGGAATTCAACTTGGGTACTTAGCGCTTGTTTTAGTGCTTGCTAGACAAGCACTTTAACCACTGAGCTATTCCTCCATCCCTAAGCATAGTAATTTTTTTAAAAATTCCATTTATTTTTATGGTACTTGGTACTGCTAAGCATTCTTCCATAGTGTCTATGACACAGTTTTTTTTTTTCCTTGTAGACCTTTGAGTTCAAAGTACTTTGATCAACATGATTATCTGGGAACAAAACCCTCAAGTGTCTTTTTTTCCTCCCCAATAGTATTTTTTTCCCATTCTATTGATATGTAAAAGTGCAGAATTTAAGGTTTACAATGGAGTTGAGCATTTTGTGCACATACATTTCTTGTCAAAGTGACAAGGGCTTTCCTGCACTCCTTTGTTTTTGAGACAGGGTTTCACTCCGTAGCCCAGGTTGGTCCTAAACTCACTATGTAGCCCAGGCTGGCCTTAAGCTAATGGCAATCCTCCTGCCTTAGCCTCCCAAGTGCTGGGACTTGGGAGGTGTGTGCCACCGTGCTCAGCTCCCAATAGTAATTTTGATGTATTACAAAGGATCAATTTACAACATTTTATGTATCTTTAAGTACTCTATCTTTTCCTCTCCGATTTTCTGCTTCTTGCAGTTGGGAGGTTTTATTCCTAAATGATATTCAACTATGTAAGAATTTTTGTGTGCTGCTGGTAATGCTGAAAAACAGAACAAAACCATCCAATGATAGGAATTTAATTAATTACAGGGCTCAAATGCCCACTGGACTTACTATAGAATTCTTAAAAATGATAATATAATTGTTATTTATAAAAGCCAGAGAAATGAGATAGATGAATTGTGAGTTCAAGGCCAACCTGAACTACATTGTGAAAACTTGTCTCAAAAAAAGGGGAAAAAAAGGCAGAGAACTCTGGCTTCATGACACTTTAATTCAGTGAGTGAGAAGCACAGAATCAATTACAAAGTAAATAACTTCATTGATGGGATGGGCAAAGTACAGCTAGCAGAATATAAAGATACATGACCTGAACTGAGTGGGCAGCTTACAAGTGACTTGAGATGTAGGTGAGACCCGAAGAATAAGCAAAGGGTGGACTAGAGAAAGAAAAAGAGAAGTGTTTCAGCAGAACAAAATGGAATGCACCTAGAGGAAAAGTCCTCAAGTATGAGACAACATGTCACTACTGAAGAACTTAGAAGACAGTGTGGCTGCAGTACGAACTTAATGTCAAGGAGATAGTAAAGTAAGAGAGGTGAGAAGGGATCAGATCAGGAAGACATTTGTAAGTCGTATTACTGGATATGAACTTATTCTGGAGACAACAAAGCATTTAAAGAAAGATGGCAATGTAGTTCATTTTGTAGTGTACAGGGACCACACTCACTAAGTGTGGAAGAAAATGGTTTCAGGGAGCAAGCTTGTAGTCCCTAATTTAGAGACCAGTGAAAAAATGACAGCTTCAAGGAGAAGTATAAAAGACGGATAGAATTAAGGTATCCAGGTAAAAAAATGACCTGGCTAACTACATATCAGAAACCACGAAGAAGCTGTTCCAAGTCGTCTTGCACTACTAGATGTTTACATTTTCTTACTTTTAGTTATCATTAACAGCTAAGAACAAGTGAGTGAGGCACAATGACACAAGCTCAAAGTCTCAGCTACTTGGGGCCAGCCAGCCTAGGCAACATAGCTAGACTCTGTCTCCGAAAAACAAAAAAAAAAAACAAACAAAAAAAAGAAAAACAACCCCCCCCCCCAAAAAAAACTCTTGAAAACAAACAGTGAAAAATATAAAAGAAGAAATAAAGAAATGGAAAAAAAGAAAAAGTGGGAACATTTGGAAGCTCCCATATCAAATTCTGAAAGTAGACCAAAGTACTTAAATGAATAAAATATTAGAAAATTGCTAGAGGTAAAACAAATCTGCATTGCTTCTCAGATAGTGCAAGTGTACCCTTTCTCTCTCAGATTTTGCAGTACTGGGGATAAGTCTTATGTCTGCCAGGAAGTATTCTACCACTGAGCCACAATCCACTCCCACCTTCATCTTTAAATAGTGGTACTCCCCCAGGTTCCTTCCTTGGTTCTCTTCACTTCACTCCGATGATCTCATTCATACTCATTATTATAGCTACTAAAGATGGTGCCAATTCCTAACTTCATGCTCTATTCCAGATTCCTAAGAAATACTTAGTCAGTTGCCCAATGGACACATCATATATCTATATATCTTAATTATATTACCTAAGCATTTCAAATTCATCATGTCCAAATCTGCAGCCACTGCTAGTCTCAATGCTTCTTTTGGTCAAGAAGTAAAGGGGACAAGAGAAGGGTGAAGGGGTGAAAAGGGGGAAAAGAAGTAAAACTGATGAAGATATGATATGTGTATGTATACACATCAACTTCTCAAGCTATATGCTATTTCTCCATTTTATTAATGTATATATGTGATATATAATGTTGACAATGAAACTGAGTATTTTGTGCACATATATATCACGTCAAAATTACAATCCCTCCTGCTCCCCCCTCTCACTATCACCCTCATTTGTTTCTATAAAATGGCTGTATTCTGGGTTTCTCGTATTAGAGAAATCTTTTGATGTTTAACTTTCTGTGTCTGACTCACTTCACTGAGCATGATGGTCCCAAGTTGCATTCATTTACTCACAAAGGACTCAAGTCTATCTGTCTTTATGGAAGTATAGTACTGCACTGTGTACATATATCACAAATTCCAACATCCATTCATGACAAAAACCCTGATGAAAATAGATATAGAAGGACCTTACCTCAAACTGATAGAAGCCGTACATGCCAAACCTATTGCAAATATCACAGTAAATGGGGAGAAATTCAAAGAATTTCCCCTTACATCAGGAACACGACAAGACTGTCTACTTTTACCACTCCTATTCAACATGGTCCTCAAAACCCTTGCCCTAGCAATCAGGCAAAAGAGTGAAATAAAGGAAATATGTATTGGAAAAGAGGAAGTCAAACTATCCTCATCTGTACATGATATATGATTACCTACATAGAAGACGCTTAAAACTCTACCATAAAACTCTTAGAAATAATAAACAAACTCAACGAAATTTCAGGATGCAAAATCAATACTAAAAAATCAACAGCATTCCTTTACACTAACAATGAACTTGTTCAGAAGAATAATTCTGTTCTCAATAGCCCACCAAAAACTAAATAACGAGGAATAACCTTAACCAAGGAAGTGAAAGATGTCTGCAAAGAAAACTATAACATACCAAAAAAAGAGATTGAACACATTAGAAAATGAAAAGACATCCCCTGTTCTTGGATCGGCAGAACTAATTAGTCAAAATGACTATACTGTCAAAACTAATAAACAGACTCAAAGCAATTCCTATCAAAATACCACAACTTTTTCATAGAATTTGAAAAAATAATCCTTAAATTTACACAGAACCAAAGGAGACCTAAAATAGCCAATGCAATCCTGAGTAACAACACAAAAGCAGGTGGCAATACTATTTCAACATCAAGTTATATTACAAAGCAACAGTGATTAAAAACTGTATGTTACTGGCACAAGAACAGGAACCTGATCTTTGATAAAGGAGCCAAAAGCATACACTGGAAGAAAAACAGCCTCTTCAACAAGTGGTGCTGGGAAAATTGGATATCCACATATAGAAGAATGAATCTAGACACCTGTATACAAAACCTTACATATCCTTAACACCTGTAACCATGCACCAAAATCAAATCAAACACCTAGTTAGTAAAATTGAAATATTGAACCTTCTGGAAGATAAATTAGGTAAAAATCTAAAAGACACAGGCTTGGGCAAAGACTTTCTTAATAGGGCACCCAATGCAAAAGAAATAGTCCCCCAAAACAACAAATGAGATTACATCAAATTAAAAACCTTCTGCACAGCAAAGGAAATCATCAACAGCATGAACAGAGAACTGACAGGATGGGAAAAAATATTCACCATATATACCTCAGATATGAGGCTAATAACTAGAATATACAAGGAACTGAAGAACAACAGATCCCTCAAATTCAAATACCCAGTTAAAATGGGCAATGGGAATGAATAAGCAGTTCTCAAATTAAGAAGTTCAAATGGCCAGTAAATATATAAAAAGATGTTCAACATCCTTAGCCATTAGGGAAATGCAAATCAAAACATCACTAAGGTATCATCTAACCCCAGAGAGAATGGAGTATATCAAGAACTTGAATAGCAATTGATGCTGGCAAGTGATCGATGCGGGGAAAAAGGAATACTTACACACTTACACTGCTGGTGGGACTGTAAAATGGTATAACCACTATGGAGGGCAGTATGAAAACCCCTCAAAAGGCCAAAAATAAATACTCCATCCAATCCAGCTATACCTTTTCTTGGAATCTTTCCAAAAGAGTTAAAAGCATCACATAACAGAGATACAAGCATACCCATGTTCATACCAGTACAACTAACAATAGCTAAAACAGGGAAAACACCAAAATACCTATCAACAGAACAATGGAAGCTATAGGTTATTATGTGTTGCAACTACTAATAAAAAGTATATTTTTGGCAAAGAAATAATAATTAAAAGAGCTTCTTCTGTATCCTACATCTTAGCGAAGGATAGCCTTTATCCTCTGCCCAAAGTACAAGTGTGTGCTGCATGTTTCATACCTGCTTCTCCCTTTTCGTTTCAGTGCTGCTTCCCCCTCATTTATATCTTGTCAACAATTTACCAAATCTATTCTGCCTTCTAAAATTTTCTTCCACTTGGCCTGAATTCTACTACAACTGTTCTAGTTTAGGTCTTCATCATTCATGACCTGAAATATACAAAATCTTACATATCCTTAATATTAGGTTAGTGAAGACTGAAACAACATAGATGAAAGTGCTAACAAAATCCTTGGTACATAAAGGCTTAGTAAAAGGCAGCTATGGTCCTTTTCTTAAAGTCACATATGACATATATGGCCCAATTGATAATATTCACACATGCAACTTGCTCTTGAAGGAATACAATCAAATTGATAAAGCTTGCCCTCCTTCCATTTTGAGGATAATCATAGTATTATATCATGCTTGTCGCCACAGTCTTAATCATATCTATTAGCAAAACATTACTAGTGATTAATGTGGAATTCATAGGATAAGCTGTTACTTGGATGCTATTGTTTGCTCTAATTGTGTCTCCATTCTCATCTATCTTTTCCTTCCACACCAAAAAAAAAAAAAAAAAAAAAAAAAAAAAAAAAAAAAAAAAAAAAAAAAAAAAAAAAAAAAAAAAAAAAAAAAAAAAAAAAAAAAAAAAAAAAAAAAA
>PVKB01006473.1:0-60852 GCA_004027205.1 Ctenodactylus gundi | reverse complement strand
GGGTTCGGGGGGGAGGGAGGACGGACCCAGTGCTTGGACCAAGGTGGCTTCGGGTTCTGGGACACCAGCCATAGGGCACTGGGAGCCCAGAGTGTTGTCGGGGGCCTTTGTTCTCTGTTGCCGGGATATCTGCCTGCTCAGTCATCCGAGCTCTGAGCTGCAGGGTGGCTCTCAGTGCCACCCCCGTCGCCTGCCCTCCCTCCCTCACCCCACTACTTATGGCCCCTGGTGAAAGCCCTCTGCTCCCCCAGGGCCTGGACAGCCATCTCCCTCTTCCTGGACCTGGCTGTGAGTGAGTGGGGTCAAAGGAGGGGGCTGGGTGACAGGAGGGCGTGTGTGTACGTGTGTGTGCGTGTGTGTGCGTGTGTGTGTGTACAGGAGCATGCGCAGGACTAAAGGGTGGGGGGACCCAGGGGATCCGGTGACTTTCACTGTGTATTGAGCCAGCTGCTGGCCGGGCCTTTGCCCCCCACGGCCCTCTCTTCCCACCCCAGGCTCGGTTGATTATTACCCAGCCAAGAGCACAGGACTCATTCCTGAGGCCTGGGGCTGACAGGCCTAGGGGAGGGTGAGCATGGAACGACGTGGGACCGGGATCTTGTGACCTGCCCCCTTCGGGTTCCCCAAGGAAGGGGGTATGTTTTCAGGCCTGTCTGCAGCCAGGCCTGATGCTGTCAGGGTGATGTTTACTCGGTCTCCAGCCCAGCATCCTTGCCTTATGCACTCCTTCCTGTGTGCTTAGTTTTGCCTAGACCATGTTGAAGAACAGGGTCTAGGGCAGGAATGCAGGGCAGGTGGGTGGGCAGTGCCCCCAGCAAGGCAAGGCTGGGCTGTTTACACAGAGACCTGGGCCCCTTAGCTGCTGTGTGCTGGTTCCGGAGTCTTGGAACACGAAGCCAGGGCAGCAGGCAGAGCCCCTGTGGAAAGCACCTGGCTCAGGTAATTGTCCCCCTAGGGAGGCTGGCTGAGAAGGGGGAGGAGTAGGGGGAGGAAACTGGAGCGGTTGGGGTTAGCGTGTTCTGACAGCAGTTTTAGGAAGGTTCCAGACCCCTTCCACCGGCTGATCACACCCCTCTCGGCTTCCTCCCCAAACCAACTGCAAAAAGGCACAATGCGGGCAGATCCTGGCAAAGAAGCCACTTCGTTTCAGTTTCTGAAACTGGCCCTGACAACTGTCCCTGGGTAGGCGGGTGTCTAGGAATTCTAGGACTTGGGACAAGAATGTGCCCTCGGCCTGTCACCATCTCTCCTGGAGGCTGCGTCCAGGCACAATCTAGCCCTGGTCTTTCGGCCAGGCACGCTGGATGAGTGAATTCCTTCCTCCTGAACCTCAACTTCCGCACCCCTAAATTCTCTGCCTCCAGGCCACCCCGTCCTCCCTGTCTGGAAGTCAAAGGAGGGAAGGTTCCAGGAAGTAGGCTTCTTCAAGGCCCTGGGGCTGCCCTCCCAAGGGGACCCTGGCTGCAGGTGCCCACTGGCCTTGCAGATCTGGAATGTGGGTAAGAGGGCATGGGGAGAGGGTGGCCGCCATCCTGTCATCCTCCTGTCCTCTACCTGCCAGGTGGGGTCAGCATGACGGAAGTAACAGAAGTTGTCGGTGATCCACTTGTAGATGGCTGACAGGGTGATCTTGGTGGCCTTGCTGGCCTGCATGGCCATGCAGATGAGCGTGGCATATGAATAAGGCGGCTTCACATGAGGGTTGGTGGCGTAGTCCACGTCGTCCGGGGGCGGGGCCTGCAGCCCCGCGGGCACGCTTCGTGCCGTGCACGACGACGTGGGCTTGCCTGGCGTGTGTGGCTGCCCCAGGCAGGCGGGGTCTGCCGCTAGGGGGGACCCGGGCGCCGCCGAGCCTGGCACCTGCTGGTAACCGTGGGGGTCGGCGCCCCCCGGGGGCAGGGTGGGGGCCTTGGCGTTGAGGATAGAGAATTCCTGCAGCCACTGGAGGCTGGTCAGGCTGTCATCCAAGGTATCAGGCTCTTCCAGGCTGCCTTCCAGCCCGGTTTCCTCCACCGGCCCTGCTCCCGAGAGTCGCAGCCAGCTTTCGGCCATGTCTGCTGAGATCTCCGAGGGGACGGTCACCCTCCACGCGCTGGGCCCGTGGCCGGCCGCGATGTCCGGCCTTCGGCTTCCCGCGGCTCCAGTTACACAGCCTCCGGGACGAGCGCTTCCATCCCGCGACCCGAAGGTCGCCTCCTTCTAATACGAACGCGGCGCCTGCGGAGACGACCCGTGGAAGCTGAGAACTCCGCCCCCACCCCAGGGGAGAGGGTTCGCGGAAGGAAGGGGGAACCCCGTCCAAATTCGTCCCTGCGGCCGTGCCCTGGGTCTGACCCCCGCTGGTCCTCCTCTCGCTGCTTTTCCTCTTTGAGCTTTTACGACCACGCGAGGGGGGAAGAAGGGAAGGGCGGCCGGGCAGCCATCCTTCCCGAGAGCGGGACCCCGGGACCCCCTCCCCGCCCCGCAACAAGCGGAGAGGGGCAGGACGAGGGAGGCCGTCCGATCCTTGAAAGAGCTACTAGGCGAGGGGTCGCGGGAGAGGAAGCGAGGACCGAGTCACGCGGGCAGTGGGACGCGAGTTCTCCGAAAGTCCCAAGGTGCCACCAGTCCCTGGGCCCACCACTTCCGTCGGGATCTGTACCCACGCCCGCCCTTCCCGCGGCCCGCGGCCCTCCCTGTCCCTTACCTGGCTCAGCGCAGCCCGGCTGGGGAAGGTTCTGGAAGAAGCCCCTTTCACGGCCCGGAGCTCCGCGCCGTCGGCTCGAGGGCCGCGCCGCGCCCGTCGCCGCCCCTCCCGCACGCCCGACGGTGCTGCTCTGAAGGCGGGCGGTCGAGGACCAGCGTTAAGTAGCCGCTCCGAAGGCTTCTCTCGCTGCCATGGCGACGCTCCGCCCCTATAAACAGCTTCCGCCGCCGCCATTGGCCAGCGCGTCTCCAAGGAGACCGAGCGCTCTCGCTCGGTTCTGGCGGCAACTGGGCTACGAACTCCCTCCTCCGGCCTTGCGCTCGCGCGCCACCCAGCCCCCTCCCGCCACCGCGTCCGGCCCGCGCATTCCCGCCGCAGGGCCGCGCGCTGGGGTCGGAGAACCGCGCGACTGCCCCGGAGGGCCCGGGAAGCACTCCCGCCCGCAGCCGAGGCGTGGAGGCGTCCATGGCTCCCGGGACCAGCAGGGGGTCCGGGCAGCAGCCTATGGCCCGCACGCCCTGTCCTTGGAGTTTTCTTTCCTCTCCGGGCCGCGAGTGGCACTTTCTCAGGACTCGAGCGGCCTTTCTCTCGCTGCCGACCCCGAGTGTCCTCTCTGGTGCCCGCAGGCGGGTCTGACTCTCCGATGCCACCTGGCGCCCCTATCTGTAGAAAGGGTGCTCCGTCTGCAGACACCCAGCGGGTAGGGAACCCCAGGGCCTCGCGGTAAGCAGCTCCCTTCCCTGCCACCCTGCCAGGCTTGCAGAAGACGACATTCCAGAGGCGTCTGCCAAGGTGCCCTCCCACACCGCTGAGGGCAGAGCGAGTGTGGAAGACAGGCGCGTCATAGACTTGCCAGGTTCTCCTAGGTGGTCACTTGTAACCAACCTTTAAGTGGCAGGAACTAAGACCGCAGCGACGCAGGGGCCTGCCCATCTCTCCTCCCTGTCCCTGGCCTCCCGCCTGTCACCAGCTTGCCTGCTCTTTAATTATTGAGGATCTGCAGTGTTGGAAGATCTCCGGTTTAAGGCGGCTGCAGAGGCTGGGGTTGGGCTGTGCCCAGGAGTGAAGAGCTGGGGCCAGGGGCCCCGTGCCAAGGCCATGCAGAAAGTCGGGCAGTGGCTCCCACCCCAGAGCAGGCCTTTCCCCCCCTCCCCCTCAGTGGTGCTCCTGAGAAAGTTGGGTGAAAACTTCCACACATCAGCCCAGCACATAGTTAGCGGGCCTCTTTCCCTTGTAAACAGTTTTATTCATTTTGAAGAATCATGCAGCAATCCATAAATATTGCATCGTTGATGTCCCCACTGTCGTGTGCTCACAATGTACTCCAGGGAGCAAGGGGGTACACAGGACACACAAACAGTACACACACACACTCTTGCACACACCAGGTGTGCAGGCCCTAACGAGGGGTGAGCAGCCAGCATGCCAACACTGGGTGAGCGGGAGAGATCACCCAGTGAGACAGCTTTAAGTGTTTGGGTCTGTGCCCAGGAGATGACACGGTGGTGCATAAACTCTGGTGGGGTGGGGCTGGGAAGGAGCAGAAAGGCCCCACGAGGCCTACAAGTGAACGCCAGGCTGTAGGAGAGAGCAGATCTAGGGCGGCTGGGAGAAGCCAGACACCCCCAGTTGGTCTGTGCCCTCACCCTCTCTGGGCAAATGCAGTGGCCATCCCAGATGACGGGTGTCCTGGGGCAAGAGAGAGGCAGCCAACCTTTCCTGACCAGGCAGGCCACCCTTTGGATGGGCTGCTTCTGCTCACTGAGAGTGCTTGGAGAGGGCGTTGGGGGGGGGGGGGCAGGAACTGAATGAGAGCCAGAAGGAAAGGACACACACTGATCTGCTAATCTCGGCGCGCCTGGCTGAGGGACTGAGGCCTGCTGGGAGGCAACAGAATGCGTGCTGGAGGAGGGACAGGACCCTCTGGAAGGGCTGGCAGAGCGGCTTCCTCTGAGGTTTCCTGGCTACTGCTCACCTGCACCCCTTCGTTTCGGCTACATCTCCTGTCCTCCCAGCCCACACCATGCTGTGAGTTCTACCACCCTAGGGTATGGGAAGCTTTCTGCTGCTTCAGGGGTTCACACTTCAAGGAAATCAGGACGTGGGGTTATTGCTCAACTTATCCTGGTTTAAATCTTAAATATAAAGGGCTGTCAGAATGCCAAGGGAGCAAGGGCATCGAGGGGGTGCAGGATGGCAGAGCCATGGTGGTGCTCAGACAGGGCAGGACACAAGACTTCCCTCCAGCACGGCAGGACTTGAGCCGCCACCACTAGGCAGAATGTTAGTCACCATACTCCTACAGCAGCACAAAAGGTGCCAAGGACCCTTGTTCACCTGTTCTCCCCTGGCACTCCCCTGGCACTGGGGACCAAGCCAGAGGTGCTCTATCACTGAGCTACATCCTCAGCCCTTGTTATTTTTTGAGACAGGGTCTTGCTAAGCTGCCTAGGCTGGCCACGAACATGAAATCTTCCTGATTCGGTGCCCTAAGCCACCGAAATCACTGGCAAATGCTACCACGCCTGGAACATTGGGCTTATTTTTGGAAGCTCTTCTAAGGTAACAACTGCAAATCCTAAAACAGTGGCCACAGCCCCAGCATCCTGATACATGTAACCCTCACATATAACTGATCTTTGCTCTGTTTCCCAGACACTCTCCTGCTGCTCTGAACAGATACCTTTCCCAAAGGCCAACGGGCAAAGCACCTGTCCAATAGCCCTGTGGAAGCCACTGGGATGAGGCACCAGCAGCTTCTGGCAGCTCTGCCGCCTGGTCTGTGAAGGCTGTGTCCGCAGGTGCTGAGGACAATGTGTCCAGATTCCCGGGGACCCCCATCTGGGGGAGGCCTCACTCCCCCTCACCTGTCCTCAGCAGAGGTGGAGGCAGGAAGGGAGGAAGCGCAAGGTGTGAGGTCCTCATGTGGGGTCTCTGTGTGGAGTGGCTCAGGCCCCCTCACACAGGCCCCCAGGCTGCCCCCTGAGCTTAGTTTAGGTCTCCCTATCATTTCCTTCTGTGATTCTGGGCAGTTTGAGAACTGCAGGTCACACCTCTCTTCGTCTATTTCTTTCTTTTCTTTTTGATACAGGGTCTCACTCTGTAGCTCAGGCTGATCCCGAACTCATTATGTAGCCCAGCCTGCCCTCAAACAGCAATTTTCGTGTCTCAGCCTCCCATGTGCTGAGATTACAGGCGTGTACCACCGTGCTCAGCTTATGTGGTGCTAGGGAACTGAACACAGGTTCTTGAGCTTGCTAGACAAGCGCTCAAACTGCTATACTATTCCTCCAGCCAAATTTCTTCAACTATTCATAAAAAAGGGGTGTAGATTAGCATCCAGTGGCACAGGTGGCACAGGCCCATTATCCCAGTGCTCTGGATGGCTGAGGCAGGAGGTCTACAAGTTGGAACCCTGTCTGGGCATCTTAGCAACTTGGTGAAACTTTGTCTCAAAATAATAATAAAAATAAAAAGATGGGAATGTGGCTGAGTGTGAAGCCCCCAGGCTCGATCGCCAGAAACACAAAATGGGAGATGCGCTCCAGAGACAGAAGCTCCCCCGACACCGGGCTCTAGTGAAGGAACGTACCAACACTCACAGCATTAGCAACTGGGCAGAGCGCCTCCTGAGCGTGGTCTCTGGGTGGAGTCACGGGCCCTCCCGCCGCTCCCCAGGCCTCCGGATGGGGTCATCCTCACTGGGGTCTCACTGCAGGACTCCTTCCGAAGCAAACAGGCACATCAGGCACAGGAGGCCGGCTCTGCTCCAGAAGGAAGAACCGATGTCTCCACCGCCGTCTGGCTTCCACCATCTCCCTGTCCTCAAGAGCAGAGCGCTTAATGCTTTGGGAGCCCAACTCCACATCGAGTGCAAGATGGCCTTCTCTTCTGGTAGGAGCCGTCCACAGAGCAGCCCAGAGTGGTCATGAGGTGCCAGAGACCAGAAATGGCCGAATTGGTGTTGGTAGCAAAGCTGCCAAACTCTTAACACAGCTTGGTTCCACCCCCTAAGGGAGAAAGATGCAGGAGAAACAAGGAGCCCTGGGCCCTTGGCCCTGTCAGCCGGCAGGGGCTCAGATGCAGTCCAGTCCTGGTGAGGGGTCTCCTCAGGTCAGCCCGCAGAAGACAGGAGAGCTGAGCTTCTGGTCCCTTTGCCAGGGCAGGGAGCGCAGTTCCAGGAGACAAGGCTGGGGAAGGAGCAGGCTTACATCCCCACCTGACTGTCACATGGGCATAAGAAGCCCAACATGTCCTGCTGTGGCTGTCTGGGGGGCCAGCGGTCCAGATGGACGGCAGGACCTGGAAGGAGAGCCTGGAGGGATGGCGGGCCTCTCAGACAGCCAGGGGACCCCACACACAGGACCTGTCCTCAGGGTCTTCCAGGCTGCTGGATGACAGACGCCGCCGCTGAGCATTCCGACGGCTGACACTGTTGTCGTCGGCCTGCCAGGTGTCTGGAGTGAAGAAAACTAGGGTTACTGGAGCCAGACCTGGGGCCACACAGTGTGTCCAACAGGGGTTGGCCTGGAGGCTAGCAGGCAGCCAGGGACTTGAGACGCCCCGGTGTGACAGCCACAGCACACCAGGAGAAGAAAAGGGGTGGGGTAGCCAGTGACTTCCACCGTGGCCCACAGAAAGGGACACTAATGAGGTTCCTCCCTGGGAAGTTACTCTGGGTAAATTTTGGTATTTTATTTGTTCTGGAGATTGCCTGTATATTATGGTGGGCCCCAGAGCTCCTTCCACCAGGGTAGGCAAACATCAGGATGGACAGAGGAGCACACTGGCTCCCCTGAACCCTAGGGTCTGCTGGGAGCCAAGAGGATCAGAAAGGGGCTGGCCACCCACAGGCAGGGCACCAGGGGTGGCAGGGATCTGAGGGCAGTACTCTGTGATGCCTGGGCACCCATCACTGCTTTTCATCTCCTCCACCCAGCCCAGGAAACGACAGCCAGAGGCTTGGGGCTGGGGTCCTGCAGGTGCTACCCACTATGTTCACCTCCTCCTGAGACCCTGACCACCCTGCATTCAGGTCAGGGCTTTTCTGCAATACTGGGTATGCCTTTGCATTGAGCTACAACCCAGGCCCCCCCCTCCCCCCGCTTTTTCAAGGTTTTGCTCTGTAGCCCAGGCTAGCCTTGGACTCACGACAACCCGCCTGCTTCAGCCTCCTGAGTGCTGGGATTACAGGTGTGAGCCACTGTGCCCACTTTATGTGGTGCTGGGAAATTGCACTTGCTAGCCAAGTACTTTAATGGCTAAGCTATTCCTCCAGCCCCCAGCCCATTAAAACAAAAAAAAAATTTTTTTTGAGACAGGGTCTTGCTCTGTATGCCATGCTGGTCCTGAACTCACTATAGAGTCCAGACTGGCCTTGGACTCACAGCAATCCACCTGCCTCAGCCTCCTGAGTGTTGGGATTACAGGCATATACCACCACACCTGGCTTTATGTGGTGCTGGGGAATCAAACTCAGCACCCCCCCCCCTCCTTTTTTACACAGGGTTTCACTATATAACCCAAGCTTGCCCCAAACTCAAGGCAATCCTCCTGCCTCATCCTCCCAAAAGCTGGGATTACAAGTGTGTGCCACCATGCCCAGCTTATGTGGCGCTGAGGAACTCAGGGCCTTATGCTTGCTAGACAAGCTCCCTAACTGCTGTATTATTCCTCTGGCCCCTCAGTCCATTTTTATTTTTGATTTTGAGACAGGATCTTGCTAAGCTGCTAAACTCCCCAGCCTGGAACTTGTGATCCTCCTGCCTCAGCCCCCCAGAGTTCTGCGGTGACAAGCCTGTGCCAGCAGGTCCGCCTTGAAAACCCACGGGTGGTGCCGTTCTGCTTTGCACTGTGCACGTGACCTGCCACCATCTGCGGTGGCTTACCAGCCACTTGGGCTTCATGCCTAGCTTACAACGCACTGACTATGTGACTGTGGCAGGTCACTTAACTCTGAGCCTCGGAGCGCTTGGCAGCCCAGAGGTGAGCACTTCCCTGAGGTGTGCTGAGCCTCAGGAGTCCCACGTGGCGTGCTGGGCAGAGCACTGTGCCTTGGTCTGCGTCACCCTCACACCTCCCCTGAACTGCCACTGGCTGGCAGACCAACACTGCCCGGCTGCTTCCCTCCAGAGCAACTAGAGAGCTGCTTCTGCCAGGAAAGGCCAGGCCAGAGGCACCCGGCCGCAGCCTTGGGTGAAGGCTGGCTCCTTCCCTGGCTAGGGAAGGCTGTTCATCCTGGGGACACCTAGTGGCCTCTCCTCTCAAAAAACCCTTCAGCCAAAAGAGGCCCTGTGTGCTCCCCAGCAGCCTGAACCCCAATTCTCTCCTCGTACTTTGGAAACCATGGCCTTTTCCCTCCTCTGTCAGAAGCAAGCTCGTCTTGGTGGGGCCATGGCATGTTCACTGACAAAGGTGCTGGAACCTGGCAGGGAGCTCGCCCAGCACAGCATCCTGGTGGATGAGGACGGCCAGCTCCAAGGCACAGCCCTGAGCCTTGGTCTCCACCAGCTCAAGCCCCAGAAGAGAGGACAGCACACGCGTGAAGACAGAGCAGGCAGGGCTGCTCACTCCCCAGAAGCAGGCTGCGGTGGGGTGGGGCTGCCCTGAGCCTGCAGTGATACCATGGGGTGGAGCCCAGCGAGGGGGTCAGGGAGGCCTAAGGGTCCTTCACACCCAAGCATCTCATGGGACCTCTGTTCCTGAGACAAGAATCAAAGGTGTTTCTCTTTGGAGCGTAAGGAGAGGGCAGGAGGAGTATCGAGTAATACTGATCCTGCTTGTTCAGCTGGGAACCCCGAAGACAAGTTGTTTGTTTGTTGGCATAATTTTGGTAGATGTCATACCTATTCCTCAATGTTTATGGGGCAGGACTCCGGAACGGCGGCTGTTCAGTAGGAAAGACCAAAAGCAAATGGTAAACGAGAGAGAAGACACACACTCACGCACAAATAAAAACAGTAGAGACATCACTACCACCACCACGGCACCAACGTCAACCAGTACTGAGATGCTGGGATCGAGGGGCTGCCCCGGAGGACCGCCCTGAGCAGCTCTCTGGAGTCCCGGCTTGCATTTCAGCAGAGCTGCCCGACTCGGATGGGAAGTCTAGGGAGGAAGGGACACCTGGCAGGAAAATGAGGTGCCCTCCTATGGAGCAGGAGGGTCCCCAGCTGCTGCTCCTCTTGGCCTGCTCAGGAGGGCAGGGCAGGGCAGGATGTCTCCTTCGGGGGCTGCCACTGAGTCGGCATGTTGGGCCATCCAGCCAGAAAACAGAGCAAGAAGCCCTGAATGCCCTAGAGGAGCTACACAGGCGGTTCCATCTGGAGACCAGATGTGGGAGATGGAGAGACCCTTTGAGGCAGATCTGGAGAGCACTCAGGCAGACCTGGCACACCCCTGGCCTGGTCTACCAAGCCACAAGTTCAATGTAAACGCTGTAAGAGTTCGGTTGTCTTTGTAGAGTTGCTCCCCGAGGGAAAGGGAAACTTATTTATTTATTTTTTTACTGCCCACAAAGTACAGGCTTTCTTAGGGGCAGCTCAGTCTTGGGTTGTAAGACTTTTCAAGAGAGGTTTCTCGAGCATTTGGAGAATTCACTGGCTACACACACTCCTGTACAATGCAGTCATTTAAAAATATTTATACTTTCACTAAGAAGCCAAGGCGTCAACTGCCTTTCCCATCACTTGTGTGATCTACCCCGGAACTCCCACTGGCCCATCACTCCTGCCACCTGTGTGACGTCCCCCAAGTTACTCAGATGAGCATGCACTTCTAGTCTTGCCACCACCACCTGTCAGCTTCGACCCCTCTCTGCAGGACTTCTCAGCACACTCTCAGAACACACTACCCTCCGGGGTGAAGAATGCGGGCGCCAGGGACCCGGACGCTTCTTAGGAAAGAGGAGCTGTGAAGAGGCGGGCGAGGACAGGTGGCGCCAGGGATGCAAGGCGGGTCGTGGGGGAACGCGGTGGATTACCCCTGGCTCTGCTCCCCAGGGGCCCTCCATGGAAAAGGTAGCACCTGTTCTGAGAGCAGCAAACTCAGGCAGGAACCAGGACCGAGAGTAGGGGCAGCTTTCCCGAGTGAGGCGAACAGGGCCCATGAGGGGCCGAGCCGGCCCACGGCTTCTCATGGCAGGATGAATGGGGAGAAATGGGCTCTCCTGTCTCCCACACAAAGGACACTTCCAGAGTCTCCTGCACTGTGTGCTAGCTGCATGATGCTGACAGAGGAACCAGGGAACACGGCTACACGTTCCCCTCCCTGCAAGAGCCTTGGATCTCTGTGAGGGACACAGTGGACGCTCAGAGCACCAGCCTACTCCTGAACCCCTTTCCCCACAGCTGCCACGGGTGTTGCCAAGCTGGGAACCCAGTTTAACTCCAAAGCTACTAGCTCTAGAAGCCGCCACTGGGAACTCCGGGCTGCTCTCTTCCCTCCTGGCCTACACTGCCCTCCCAAGGCGTGAGTAGAGCACCCACGCACATGCAGGCTGGTGGGAGTTCTGAAGAACGAGGACAGATGCAACTTCAACTGGCGCTTTGGCTTAAACAGTCCCCAGCGGCTCCCTCAGGCAAAAAGGAGGGATGAGTGGAGCAATCTGAGGGGAAAGGCTGGCCTGCATGGACTGCCAGAGAGACAGGCAGAGCTGGGCAGAGGCACTGCTCTCCCCCAGTTCACGGCCCAGGATTCCAATTTGAACAGGTTCTTCCCATTGCCTGCAACCCCCTAGCAGGCCCATTTTTGCCCAATAAAAAGACTTTCTCAGGTATATATTTTTTTTCTTGGAGAGTCTTAGGCGACTAAACATAGGCCCAGAAAGCTGCCTGCAGCCCCAAGCGAGAGTCCTGGGTGCGCACACGTCAGCAAGCTCATGTGGGTGAGAGCTGAGCAGGCGCAGGGAGGCCAGTGCTGGCACAGAGGGAACATGAACTTTCACACGAAGCCAGAGAACACACACATGAGTTTAAAAAAAGAAAACATACAGACAGATCTACAGTTGGCAAAAAGACGTGAGACACAGATGGACAGACAGAAGCAAGGTCAAGAGTGAGAAGGCAGGGAGTGGGTGTGCCCTCATCCCCAGCAGCTCCAGTCCAGGCCCAACTGGGCAGGAGGCAGCCACATGGGTCACTGCCTGTCTTCTGTGCCTGGGCTGTAGGGCCGATGGCCCAGGCCTGTGCAGGGGGAGCGGTTGAACCATATGCCTCCTCCAGCCTCGCTGAGCCAGAAACACCTGGCAGTATCTTAAACAGAGAATGGCCAGAGCACCCTCTGAAAGGCTGGAGAAGGAATCTCTGTGGTGCTCGGCTTCCCCTGCCACCAGCTTGCGTGGGCCAGGGCCCGCCAGGACCGGGTCTGGCACGGGCCAATGGACAGTGGCAAACACAGGAGGTCGTCTGGCCCTAACACCTCCGACCATTTCGCAGAGCGAGTAAAGCACTGGACCCAGGAGGTGCTTCTGAAGCTGAGGAAGCTGTTCATTCAGGCTATGGGAGACGGTCCCCCCAGCACGAGGATGGGCGACCTCTACGGTGGAACCGGGGGGGACATGTGAGCGGGTCTCTTGAGTGAGCCTCGGCCTTCAGAGTACTTGTTCTTGGAGCCCATGAGTGAGCACATGAAGTCAGTGCTCTGAGTGTGACCAGGATGTCTGCTTGATAGGAATTTATCCTGAGTTCAGCTGAGGAGAATGGGAAGGGACAACTCTAACTGGATTTACAGTTAGGGCACCAGGGAACAGAGGCTCCCCAGACCGTCTTCTCTGGGATCTGAATCTCATATACACATGTGACTGGAAACCTTAACTCCCTGGGTCACAGGGCACTCACTAGCCTATCAAATGCTGGCTTTCCAACCCCTTTCTGAGCCTAACTGAAAGACGCATTTCTATCACTTTCAAAGGGCTAGGCTATCCTTCTGAGACCTTCACAGAGGGGTGTCTGTCTGCTCAGACTTCCCACTGAGGAAAACAGGGCAGGCCAGATCGGCAAGCTTTGATGCAGGGGGCACAGTTAAGCCATACTGTAGGAGGAATTCTCCCAAAAGCTCATGGGCCCTCAGCAGGTCTCTGGCCCTGGTATGCCCCTGGCCTTGCTGGAGTCCCAGGGTGGGAGCAGGGGAAGAGCAGAGGGAAGGCTCCCGCCAAGTTCATGTTCAGCACACGGCCACTCACCGGGTAAGCCGACCTCAGAGCACAGCTTATTGTCCAGTGCTTTCACGCTTGCGACGTCAAAGTCATTGTTATTGTCACACTCCATACCTAGGAATGCACATGTCCTCTGGCCTGTAACGGAGTTAAGGCAGTTAGAGAGGGACTGGCTGGGGGTGTTCTCTGCTTTACTGTCCTTCAAATAAAAATCTTAAGGATGGAGACAAAAAAAATAAAATCACATGTTTAAAAGAAAAGACAGTAATTAAGTGTGTAAAGAGTGGACAAAAAAAAAAAAAGAGGAAGGAAACAGGCCGTGTGGGTGTGTCTGGGTTCCCGCATTCTGACCAACTGGCTTCCCTAACTGGCCCTTTTCCAGCTGCTGCTCCCAAAGTCAAATCCCTGGGGGAGGGCAGCTGAGCCCATGCCAGGCCATTGACACCCGGGCTGGCAGAGGCTGCAGAAAGTCAGGGGGACAGTACCCTGCTTGTGCCTGTGGCCATCTCAGGGGTCAGGGGTGTGTGTCCACGAACACAATGCTCTGTGCAACAGGGAACACAGAAAACAACAACTGGAGGCCTTCGGTTCCATAATTTTGCGTATGAAATCAGAATGACCAGACTCACAAAATTATGACTTATTCTCTTCTGAGACTGAAGTTAGTATTCTGAGTATGTTTTCAGTGACTGCTCAGAAGCCTGCAGCCGTATGAGAAGGGAAAGGAAAGATGCAGAAGTGATTTTTTTTCCAGCTCTTCCTTTTTCCCTTGGTCAACGGGAGAGAAGAAAGTGTGAGCCCACCGTTCGGGAGGTGGAGTGTGAGGCAGAAACAAACCGGCCACACTGGACTTCCGGGAAGCATGCCCCGGAGGGCTGCCCCCAGGGTGAGCGAGCTGGGCACTGCAGTCATCTGCAGCAGTGCTGAGGCCGCAAGCCCCAGGCTGTGTGCAGGAGTGGCTGTACCCTCTCCGGACCCTTGCTGGTGGGAGCTGTGAGCCCGCATGCACACCCTGACACCCCAAAGCAAAGGCCAGCACTGAAGCGGAAGCGACTAGGATGACATCTGCTGGCGCAACTGCGTTCAGGCCACAGCAGACTTGCGCTCAGGAGGTGTCACTGGGGCAGCGAGGGGCAGTGGCGCGGCTTCTCCGGCTCTCCCTTCACCCTCCTTCCTTACCCTGCAGGCATCCCTTCTCTTCCAGCCTGGCCGACAACAAGCTCCCAAGTGGAGGAGCAACCAAGGCCTGAGCTAAGCACGGCCATCACTACGATGCCTGCGAAGTTCCTGCCCAGGTGGAGCCAAGAAGAAATCGCGTTCCTGGGCCACACTCTCGGGTGTCTGCTGCCTCCTGAGATCCCCACACAGGGAATGTTAGCCATTTTCTCCATGAAGGCAAAACCAGGCAGTCTGCCAAGTCGTCTGTCTCCTGCCCAAAAGACGGCTCCCTCCCCTCCTGGGGAGCTGCGGCAGGGCTGCGGGCAGCAGTGGCTGTGGCTGCGGCCATGTCCCAGGGCTGCAGACTGCACATGCTGTGCAGCTGTGCCTTCTGCAGCATCCTCATCTTCTCCCACCTCTGAGACCCAGGAGGGGCGGGGAAGGTCACTGAGGTCATGGGGACACTGCTGGCCGTGACACACCACTAGGAGGATGAGAAGAACCACCTCCCCGGAGCTGCCTAGCTGAGCACTGCCGCCGGGTCCCCGCAGCACTCCTTCTTTCGCCCCCAAAAGGGTACCCCAGGACACACAGTACAGGAGAGCAAAGGGCCAGGTCTTTTACCATCTTCCTGCATGGCAGATCCATCCTCTTCCTCAATGACATCATTGCCCTGGACAGAAAGAAGGCCAGTGAGTCTGCAAAGCAGGTAGAGGAGGAAGCTGGGGACAGAAGGACAATCCAGGGCTCATCCACAGGACTTAATGTCCACCCATGTTTCTCATGCCAAGGAGACTGGGAAAGGCTCCATCAGCCTGTGGGGACCAGATCCAAACCATAGGGAAAACAGACACTTAAAGGGTCTAAGGTAGAAGTAAAAGCTATTTGAAAAAAGCAAACTGTGAGCTGGGGGTGTAGTTCAGTGGCCATAGGGTTTGTCTAGTGTGCACATGGCCCTGCGTTAAATTCCCTAGTACCACATAAAAATTAGTTGTGTCGGGCATGGTGGTGCATGCCTGTAATCCCAGAACTGAGGAGACCGAGGCAGTAGGATCACTATGAGTTCTAAGGCCAGCCTGGGCTACACAATGAGCCCAGGAACACCTGGACTACAGAGTTAAGATCCTGTCTTAAAAATAAAATAATAAGATAAAATGAAACTTTTGGAAACTCCTTAGGTTCCCAATCTTATCTGGGTATCCTGTGAAAAAAATCTGGCTTGAGAAAGTTCAGCAGGGTGCTGTGTGCCGTTGTGCTCAGGGATGCTGGGACCTCTGGATGGGGGCCTCTCTGTGCCGTAGCAGCAGGGAGTGCATGCGAAGAAATGCCCACGAGATGTGTGAAGGACAGCACACGCCTATGGCTGTGTACAGGGGCTGGCATAAGAGGCCCCTCCTGAGCTCATTTCAGCCTTCAGACTGGAAGCAGGGCCAGAGTGTGTGGCGGCCCTCCCCCACCCACATCCCACTGCTGACTGGCTGGATGTACCACCCAGGAGGGCTTCTTCTGTGGCCCCCCCATCCCCCACGGGCACCCCCAGCCAATGCCAGCAATTCCTCTGGTGGAGGGAAGGTATTCCTCCGCCTATAGCCAGCTGGCAAAGTTACCTCTGCGTCCTGCTCTCCGGCTGGAAGCCTAGCAAAGTCGCTATCTGGAGAGTCGGCTGGCATCCCCTGAAAGTAGCACCACAGCCCAAAGGCACAGTTAGTAGGGCTCTCCTGTGGAGCTGGCACCACAGTAAACCCAAGCCCCGGCCTTCCCAGCACAGAACTGGTGCTACGGAGTGAGGTCTAAGGGATGCCGAGGTTGGTCTCCGCAGCTCCTCTCCCGGACACTGTGGGTACTGCGGCAGCCCCGGCAGGCCCTCCGTGAAGCCATGCTATACCACATAGCCTTCTCTTACCTCTCCTTCTTCTGAGGGGGCTCTTCTGGCTGCCTGGGGGGAGGGGAGAGCCTCTCCTTCCTCTTCAGTGCCAGGGGCAATGTAGGAGCCGGACATGGAGGACACTGTGTCGGTGCTGATCTGAGAGGACGCCATGGACATGACAGACTGGGCCAGGCTGCTGCTGGCGGGGTCTTTGGAAATAAGGTAAAGAATGGGTGCAGGTCAGGGTGCTAAGGAACAGGACTCTGTCCCTGCACTCAGGCCACAAAGAATACACTGTCGCATCCAGCTATCCACCTCCCCTTAGAAAGGGTTTTTAGTCTTAAGGCTTCTCAAGTCTGCTTATTTCCTTCCTTACCCACTGTGGTACTGGGGACTGAACCCCGGACTTTCCACCTGAGCTACATACCCAGCCCATTTTTATTACAATTTTTATGCTATGTAATGTTACTTTCATTTTATTTTGAGACGGTCTCGCTTTGTAGTCCAGGCTGGCCTTGAACAATCCTTCTGCCTCAGCCTCCTGAGTGCCAGGATTACAGGAGTGCACCTCCACGCTCAAGTTTATGTGGTGCTAGGGAATCAGACCCAGGTCCTTGAGCTTGCCAGACAAGCACTTTACCTGCCGAGTTATTCATCCAGCGCCCCCAACCCCTGCCTCCCCAGCCCATTTTGTTTGTTCTTGCTTTGAGGTAAGGTCTTGCTAAGTTGTCCAGGCTGGGCCTGATCTTCCTGCTGCAGCCTCCCAGAACGCTGGTGTAACGGCCTGTGCCACTAGGCTCAGTTGTTCCATTATGCCATGCAGCATAGAATTCAAACTCAGGGGTCTGCTTTTCCTTGTTACGGGGTCAGAGGAAATTTGGTGATGGCAGGACTGGGCCAGAGAGAAGTCGCCCTCTCACAGCTCACTGTGGGAACACGAGTCCCCGCCCTTTCCAGCTGGGGCCAGGTCTGTCCCCAGCTCAGGCACTGGGCTTGCTGCCCCAGCCCTGGAGCAAGTACCAGACTAGCACCCCTCCTACCTTCTGGGGAGGAAATGGTGGACGAGAGCGGGGTCCCTGTGCAAGACGACTGGTCAGCAGCCCCCGAGGAGGACAGGGTGAGGTTCTCACTTTCTGGAGTCATGCCACATTCCTGAGAGGTGGGAGCACAAGGGGACACAAGGAAGGTCAAGTCATTGTGTTGGGAGGGGGTGAGAGCAGGGGGCTGGCAGGGATGAGGAGGAAAGTGGACACTGGCAGGGACTGGGTCTCTGGTTGTGGTGCCTGTGTGTCGCATGCGAGGTGGTGCCAGCTTCTACTCTGTCAGCGCTCTTCAGCCAGGCCTAGGGAGCCTGTCTCCCAGGGGAGGGCAACTTCCATCAGCACCTCCTGCTCGAGGCCCAGCATCTGCTGAGGCTGTACAAAGGCTGCAGCTCTGGTGACACAGGTCACCCAGCAGCTGCGACATGGGTACGCCCCAAGGCTTACCCAGCGTTAGGAGCAGCTTTCCTCCAGGAGGAAAAGCGCACAAGGCCAGTGGGCCCCTCCTGGCCTGCAGGGCACCTCCATGTAGCTGTCTGCCCAGTTTTACTCCAGCGGTTCCCACAAGACACCACCTCTACCCCTGCCCCTCCTCCTTACACACAGCCCAGCCATCTTGAACCCAGGCCTTGTTCTCTCTCTCTCTCTCTCTCTCTCTCTCATTGGGGCCTGGCTCTGCAGTCCACGTTGGTCTTGAGCTCACTACGTAGCGCAGGCAGGCCTTCACCTCAAGGCAACCCTCCTGGCTCAGCCACCAAGGTGCCAGGATTGCAGGCCTGCACCATGATGGCTGGCTTCCTAGGGCCTCATTTTCTAGTTAAAACTTCTTTAAGTGATGCTTCTTGGGCAACGTCAGTGCTGGGTATCATGCTGACGTCTGAGTACACGTTCTGTTCCACTTAATTCTGAACTCTCAAGTCAGGAACACTGTGTGTGTGTGTGTGTGTGTGTGTGTGTGTGTGTGTGTGTGTGTGGTTTTTTGTTTTTGGTCTTGCTCTGTAGCCTAGGCTGGTCCTGAACTCGCTATGGAGTGCAGGCTGGCCTCAAACTGCCAGCAATCCTCCTGCTTCCACCTCCAGAGTGCTGGATAACAGGTATGCACCACCATGCCCAGTTTATGTGGTACTGGGGAATCAAACCCAGAGCCTTGCACTTGCTAGGCAAGCACTGTAACCGCTGTGTTACCCTCTGGCCCTTTACTGTCTTTTTGTGTGTATGTGTAGTACCTGGGATTGAGCCCAGGGCCTTTGCACTGGGCCACATCCCTAGCCCCCCCCCCCTTTTTTTTTTCCAGGTTTTGATTTTGAGACAGGATCTTGCTAAACCGCTAAGCTGCCTAGGCTGGGCTCAAACCTGCAATCTTCCTGCTTCAGCCTTCCAGAGTGCTGGGATTACAGGCCTCCACCACCAGGCCTAACAAGTCTATTGGCCCAACTCACTGCCTAGAGAACATGTGGCTAATACAATTCTGTTAAGTGAAGACTGTGAGGGATACGCAGGGTAGGAAGGTCCTGTCTTCTGCCACTCACCATGACTTCCTGTACTCGGAGCCCTGTGTTTAGGTCTCTGAGTAGCTGGCCTCTCACCTGCTCTTGTCTCTGTTCCTGGGCCACTGCTTACCTGACAAACCCTTCTTCCAGCCTCCACTCTCCACCCCCTCATCCCACATATTAATCCATGCCACCTGCCATGTGTCCCCACACGAGAGCATGAAAGCAGAAGGTCCTCCACCCCCAGATTGAGGATGGACCCCAGGACTTGGCACTGAGCTTCATCCCACTGAGACAGAGTTTCATTGAGTTGCTAAGTTGCCCAGCTCAGCTGGAACGTTAGCTTCACCCTGCTTCAGCCTCCTGGAGTGCTGGGCCCACAGGTGCGCGCCGCTATGCCTGGTTGAGGACAGGGCTTTGCAGGGAAGGAGGCCCCTCATGGCTGTCACCCAGCGTTCAGGAGAGAGCTTGGGAAATAAACAGGCTCAAACATGGTGAAGGCATGTGAGACCCTCCAGACTCCTCCGCCGATGCTGCCTGGTAGGCGATGACTGGTGGGACAGAGGCAGGTGGAGCCAGGGAGGCCAGAGGCCGGTGCCCGACTGCCAGTGTCCTGGGGGGAAAAGGAGGCATGTTACCTCGCCAGGATGCTGGGCTGGTGGTCTCTGAGAAAGTGGAGTCTCCGAGGACTCGCTGCAAGAGCGCTCATCTTCCTCTTCGCGCAGCACAGACGAATTCTGGGATACAGATCTGTAGAAGTCCAAGGGAAACACAGCTACACCCAACATCCACTGAGAGCTCGGAGCTGGCCTGATTCTCCCTACCCAGATGCCACAGTAGGAGGGGAATGGCCAGGGGAGCCCTGGGGCCAGACTTGGGGGGAGGGTGACAGGGGCACCACACAGAAAACACTCCACCCTGGTCTGCACTTGACAAAACCTCTGACATCCTCAGGGCCTTGGAATTTCCACCCACAAAACACCCCCCAGTTTACTGGGCCACAGAAACTGGACCGTACTCGTGCCCAGATGGATTTAAAAGCTTAGGAGACAGTCACAAGGCTGTGTGTGGGTGCGTACATACGTGTACTGCTGGGGACTGAGTCTAGGGCCTTCACACTAAGACACACTTCCAGCCCATTTTTATTCTGATGTCGACACAGGGTCTCGCTAAGTTGCCCAGGATAGCCGCCAGCCTTCGATCCTCCTGCCTCAGCCTCTCACTGTGCAGAGATAACAGGCCTGTGCTCCTGGCCTTGCACCAAGAGGCTTCTTTTGTCTTCGGACTAAGCTGCATTCCCCAGGAGCCACTTCTGCAAACCCCATTCCCTCTCCACAGAAAAGGAATGCAGGGGCAGTCTGACCCCTGGGAGTTCTCCTAAGTGTGCCCACGCTCCTACCCCATCTCTGAAGGGCCGGGTAACTGTCTTCCCCAGCAGCCCCTAGCGGGTCTTCTGTGAGACCAGCAGCAGTGGGAGAGTGAGGGGGACCACGGTGGCCCAGGCCGGGCGGGCCGTAAGCAGCACAGGGAGGAGAGGGAGGGCGGGGTCTGCAGGTCAGGCCCGAGGCTGCACTGCTGAGCGTCAACCACTCACTTGGACAGACTCTTCTGGAGCCTGAGTCCTTGGCTGCTGCAGTCAGACAGGCGGTCAAGGGGGGACAGCGTCCTCACGGGAGGCAGGTGGCCGTCACTGCCATAGGAGGGCAGCATTCCTGAGAGGTGGCCATCTCCAAGCACGTGAAGCGGAGGGACTGCAGGGGATGGGGTGAGGGGCCCATTGAGGGCCTCCAGAAGAGACACCACTTCGTAACCTGGTGGGATATTCTCTGAGGACTGAGGCAATCAGACACAGGTTGAAAAATTAATTACGTGCTTTTTTGTCTTATGGCATGATCATGTTTCCTACTAGTCACTAAAAGATGTTCTCTTTCTATCTGGTCTAGGTGGGGCCTGAAAGCAAAGCTTCTGTATGGACACGGAGGAGAATACATCGAGGAGCCACAAACCCCTGGATTCTGCCCACAGCATAACTTTTTCTTAGTAACATCTCTTTTTATCTGCGATGATAATAAATAATCACAGAAGACTTGGGGAACACATCAAAGTGTCAGGAAGACCTTTGCCAACATTCCATCACGCAAAGAAACTTCTGTTGGCGTTCTTGCATACTTTCTTCTAACTGCTGTCTTCGTATGGTTACCACATTCACTATCAGTAGGTAAATAATACATTTATATTGTGCTTATTTTACTCAACATAGGTATTTTCTGAGCAGGCCCGGTGGTACAAGCCTGTAATCCCAGCACTCTGGGAGGCTGAGGCAGGCAAGTTCAAGCCCAGCCTGGGCAACCTGGTGGCACGGAGGCAGCTCAATGGGAAGGCGCTGGGTTGAGTCCCAGTACTTCAACAAACACATAAACAAACGTTTTCTGATGTGTCTGAGACCTCTTTGGATTCATCCCTTTGTCAAAAACATGGAAAGTTTCCTAACTTCTCTTCTGGTGCTGGGTATTGGGATATGTTAAATACATAGCACACATCGGATGATCACCCTTGTATATAAATCTCTTTCAGGGCTGAGGGTATGGCTCAGTGGCAGAAACGCTTCCGTATGAGACCCTAAATTAGACTCCCAGCACTGGGGTGGGGGGAATAAGAACTTTTCAAGTAATTTTCTCGGTTTTACATTCTTAGGTCTTATATTACTACATATGAAATTTAAGACTATCAATATACAGAGCTGTTTTGTTTTCTTCAAGGACTTTTCTAGTTACCCTCATACAAGCAGTCCAGAACATTTGCCTTGATTACTTCTCTGCCAGCACGAAACATTTTTTTAAAAATTTATTAATTGAGACAGGGTCTCTATAGTTCAGGCTGCTACTGAATTCACTATGGAGCCCAGATTAGCCTTGATTGCGTGGCAAACCTTTTGCTTTAGCCTCCTGAGTGCTGAGACTACACAGGTGTGTGCTACCATGCCCATTTTTTTTTTTTTTAAAGATGTCTTGCTTTGTAGCCCAGGCTGGTCCTAAATTCACTTTGGAGCCCAGGCTAATCTTAGCTTCAGGCAATCCTCCTGCCTCTGCCTCCCAAATGCTGGGATTACAGGTGTGTGCCACCATGCCCAGCTTTATGTGGTGCTGGGGAATCTAACTCAGGGCCTTGTGCTTGCAAGGCAAGCGCTTTAACCACTCTGCCATTCCTCCAGCCCTGTATGTAAATTTTTAATATGGCTGAACTTTTTTTTGTTTTATGGTTCTGGGGATGGAACCAAGGATTTCACACGTGCTTGACAAGCATCTACCACCAGGCTAACCTCCAAGCCTGGCTGAACTTTTTTCTTTCTTTCTCTTCTTTCTTTCCTTCCTTCCTTCTTTCTTTTTGTGGTGCTGGGAACCAAGTCCAGAGCCTTCACACTGTGTTCCACCGCAGACCATTTTTTTTTTTTTTTGACTTTGAGACAGGCTTTCACTAAATTGCCCAGGCTGGGCTAGACTTTGAAATCCTCTTGTCTCAGCCTTCCAGAGTATTGGGATTATAGGCCTCTGTCACCACACCTAGCCTGTTTAAACTTTTTTTTTACCTTATTTTTTATTTGAGACAGGATCTGGAGCTATAGTCCAGGCTGTTTCTGAGTTCACTGTGGCCTAGAACTCACAGCAATCCTCCTGTCTTAGTTGCGATTACAGGCCTGTATCACCAGTCTCAGCTAATCTTGCTATGGTACAGGGGAATTAAACCTCGCGCCCTGCGCACGCTGGCCAAGTGCTTTAACCACTGAACTAGTCTTAAGCCCCTGATTTAACTTTAGAAGTGTTTTTTATTTTTTATTTTATTTATTTATATTTTTGCGCTGGACAAATAGCTTAGCCATTAAAGTGCTTGCCTTGCATGGTCAAGGCCCTGAGTCTGATTCTCCAGCACCAAATACCTGGGTGTGGTGGTGCACAACTACTCAATTTCACAGCCCCACATAAGCCAGTTATGATGGTGCGCACCTATAATCCTAGCACTCAGGAGACTGAGGCAGGAGGACTGCCTTGTATTCAAGGTCAGCCTGGACTCCATAGTGAGTTCAGAACCAGCTTGGACTACAGAGAAAAACCCTATTCAAAATAATAATAATAATCAAAAAACCCAAAAGGTGATTTTTAAGCAGAAATATTTTCTTTATTTTTTTCTTTTTCTGAGACAGGGTCTCACTCTGCAGCCCAGGCTGGTCCTGAACTCACTATGGAGCCCAGGCCAGCCTTGGACTTGGCAATCTTTCTGCCTCAGCCTCCCAAGTATGTGAGCCACCACCCTGACTTTTTTTTATGTGGTGCTAGGGAATCAAACCCAGGACCTTATGTTTGCTAGGCAAGTGCTTTAATCATTGTACAATTCCTCCAGCCCTTTCTTCCTTCCTTCCTTTCTTTCTTAAGATAGAATCTCACTCTGTAGTCCAGGCTGGTTTTGAACTTACTATGTAGCCCTTGCTGGCCTCTAACTCACAGCAATCCTTCCGCTTCAGCCTCCAGAGTGCTGGAATTACTGGCAGATGCCACCACACCTGGCTTTATGTGGTGCTGGGGAACTGAACTCAGGGATTGCACTTGGAAGGCAAGTGCTCTAACCCCTGTGCCATTCCTCTAGCCCTTCATTCTAATTTTAATATACGTGCTCCTGAAGTGAGCACATATTCTAAGTTTTTAAGATTTGATTAGTTTTGGGGGGTATGCTACTGGAGATCTACCCCTAGGCTTTTGCAGTAAGTTACATCCTAGCTCATCCCAGACACAACACACACTTGGTACTGTTATCGTTTTGATTTTGAGATAAGGTCTTGCTAAGTCAGCTGCCCAGGCTGGGTTCCAACTCACAATTCTCCTGCCTCAGCCTCCTAGAGTGGTGAGATTACAGGCCTGCAGCAATAGGCCTGCCTTGCCTTGCTTTCAACACAGTTAACCAGTCACTCATCTGGAATTTGTGACCTGGTAAGGATCAAGTGCTAAGCTGATTTTTCCTTCCTAAATAGCTAACTAGTTCTCCAAATATTCCCTGATACTAAATCTTTTCCACCACTGGGTTAGTCTAAAGAAAGATAATATCTGCTAGTCAATAACTTCAGCGCTTTTAAGTTTTACCCTAAAGCTATCACTGTTTGCCATGATACTGGCTTACTGACTAGGCTTCCAGTTCCTGATGCCGTGAAATGGGATGAAGAGAAAGTTACCGCCTTCACAGATTCAAATAAAATCAGCTGCGGGTTGGGGGTTAGCTCAGCAATCAGGTGCTTGCCTAGCATAGCACAAGGCCCTGAGTTTGTTTCCCTAGCACAATGTAGGTTGTGTATGGTGGCACATGCCTATAATCCCAGCACTCAGGAGGCTGAGGCAGGAGGGTGGTTGTGAGTTCAAGGCAAGCTTGGGCTACATAATGAGTTCAGGACCATTCTGGACTACAGAGCAAGATCCTGCCTCAAAAAAAGAAAAAAAAACATTTTAAAAAGATAGTAAATTATATTCAGATCTCAAACAACCATCACCTTACTCTGCTTCAGGGAGCCTTAGAGCTGGACTCACTGGAGTGACTGCAGATATAATACTAACTGGATGCCAGGTTCTCCAGGAGGGAAAAGTGAGGTTTTAGTGAACAGGATTCAAACATCTGTTGTAATATTGGCTATTTTGCTGGCATGATCTCAGCCAGCCTACGAAATCCATCAGCATGCCCAAGGTTAATTCTTTGCTACAGTGCCACGTAGAAAGGATAAAAAGAATATATTTAAAAACCAGCAAGGATCTTAGAGAGCATTTATCTCAGAGAGGCCACGGCTCTGAACCCAACTTACTGAGTGCTCTTCAGAGTCAGACGTGTGGGATGAGATGATGGGGTTAAAGCCGGTTGGGGACAAGGGGCCCAGTTTTTTCCTCATGGCTCGGATCTGAAGCAGTGCCCGGAAGGCTGTGAAGATGAGCGAGGCATTCAGGACATCCTGCTACAGGATTAGGAAAGCGCGAGAGCCCACATGGAAGGAAGCCAAGTCCCTCCTGGCAGAGTCAGCTTGTCAGACCCAGCAGGCCAGCGGTGGGATGGGCTGCGAACACACTTTGCGTCTCACTCCCCAGCCACCCTCCTGACTTCCCTCAAGCCTTACGCAGCCGGCAGATGGGGCAGTTGTTGGCCTGGTAGCGCAGAGTGTCTGCACAGGTATTACAGAGGCAGAGGTGGCGGCAGGGAAGGATCAAGGTGTCCCGGACATCCGAGAGACACACCACACACTCGGCACTGTTATCGCTCACTTCATCCTCAGCGACCTGGCCGGGGACACGGAGAATAAGCCAAGGACACCAAGCCCTTCGTGTCCTGTGCATGCCTGACATGGCAGCTTGGCGAAGAGTAGAGACAGATCAAGAGAACAAAGCTTGTGCTGACCCCGAGGATCCCCACTGCCCGGGCCCACTGCTCCTTGGACATGCACTTGTGGCCAAACCTGGCGGCCATCCCCATGTCCCGAGGCCCAGCTCTGCCCTGGGAGGCACTGTGCAGGCTTGGGGCTCGTCCCTGGTACGAAACGAACTACCAAACGTGAAGGGCAGTTAAAGACCCTCCCGGGAAGCAGAGTTCAAAGCCAACCCAGGCCGGCTCCTTTGCACGATGGCAGAAATAGGACGGGCTGAGACAGGGACAGGGCATTCTCCTCCTCCGAGTCCAGTACTGCTGCCAGAGGGACTCGCTGAACTCCCGTCCTGGCTGGGGCAGGTTTCTCACTCTGCCTCCCAGGACGAGGCCACTCAGAACTGATGAAATTTACCTTAGAGTCTTGTGTGTTGTACTTGTTTTCAATCCCATAGATCTCCTGAAGGAGGTAGCTGACCCCGTCTACCTGAATGACAAACAGCGAAGTTCACGCACAGGACGACACCACAGGGCTTCAAGAGCGGGACCCCCACCCCTGCCCACGTTACCAGGACAACCCACTTGCCAGGGGAAAGCTCAAAGTTCCGGACAAGTAAAAGATCCTTTTATGGAGTTATGTCTTCTCTCAGAGAGGAAAGAGAAAAATCACATGTTCAATTCACCCACTGCCACATCCAACAAGGACCAGACAACTGCACAAATGCAACGGTAACATTCGTGCTGGGGTTTGTTACGGCCAGCTGAGCAAGGCACAGGCTAAGGGGGCGCCTGTACACATGCAAGCGGGCTCAGACAGTATAAAAGAAAAGGAACTGAAAGAAGAAAAAAGAAATGTGCCAGGAGAAAGAGGGAGGGGCACAATGTGCACAGGAGGGAGGGGGGCCTCGGAGAGTCTCCCACAAAGCTCCCTCTCTTTTTTCTGTTTTTCTATTCCTTCCTTCCTTCCTTCCTTCCATACTTGAGACTCAACCCAGAATTTTCACACTGAACTGTATCCTTAAGCCTTTTCTATTTTTTATTTGGAGACAAGGTTTGGCTAAATTGCCTTGCCTGGGTTCAAACTTAGCACTCTCCTACCTCAGCTTCCTAAAATACTGCCAGCACAGGCATGTGTCACCACTCCAGGCTCTTGGGCTGGCTGGCTCTCTTTTTTCCTTATTTCTCTTCTTCTCTCCTTCCCTTCTTCCATTTTTCCCCTCTTATCTCCTCCTGAACTCACCTGCCTCAGCCTCCGGGGAGCTGAGATTACAGGTGTGCACCACCATGCCTGGCTTATGTGGTGCTGGGGAATTGAACTCAGGTACTTCAGTGCTCGAGTGCTTTAACTGAATCATTCCTCCAGCCCCCCAACTTTCTTTCTGGAGTACTGGAGATTGAAATCACGCATGCTCTATCACTGAGCTGCATCCCAGCCCTTTTTATTTTATTTTATTTTTTTTTGAGATAGGTTCTTGCTAAGTTGTCTAGGCAGGGTTTGAATTTGGAAGCCTCCTGCCTCAGCCTCCCAGAGTGCTGGGATGACAAACATGTGTCATGGGGCCTGGCTTATGCTAGTATTCTCATCATACCCAGGCTCCTAGGAGAACAAAACCTTTCTCAAGAGGAGACTCACCGATATCCAAGCAGAACCTTGGGCTCAGAATCTGTGGCTATCTCTGTCTCTCTTAAAGCTTGTTTTAACCTAGCAATTGTATTGAGAAACATACCCCTAATTAATTTATACTAAGCTATGATTGATCACTCCCTACCTCATTATGAACAGTGCAAGTACATGGTCCAAAAGAATGAATAATGTAGAATCTGAGCTATTTCTCACTCATCTGCATGGGGAGGGGCCCTCACCTCGCGCCCATGTGCTCCCATCCCTGTGAGGTGACCTCCCTCTCCCACCTCCTTGCCAGACCTCTGACACCTCCCTCTCCCACCTCCTTGCCAGACCTCTGACACCACCCTCCCCTTCCCCGCATCTCCTTCTTCCTCTGCAAGAGTGTAAAGGAAAGTGCAGTTCCCAGGGGACAGGGCTCCAGCAGCCACATGTGACCCACTCTGGACGGGGCAGGCGGCCAGCCAACTCAACTTGAGAAGAGGAATACTAAGAAAATGAAGCTCTAACTGACCCCAAATTGGGCCTCAAAACTGCATCCCTTCGCGTGCAATGCTTCCCAACCCGACATTTAAACAGAGTCCCCCTCAGCAAACCTGCCCTTTCCCGTCTCAAGCTCTTCGCTCCGACAACCTAACCGCTGCCTCAAACCCAACACCCCAAAGACGAGACTCTGAGCATCAGCGACCCTCAGGCCAAGCTGTCTCTCACCCCTTCCGACTTGCTCCTTTGATTAAACAGAGAAAGACAAGAGGGAAAGAAGAGAACTTGGCTAAGCACAAGGAAAAGGAGAGAGACAGAGGATGGGGGACAAACAGCCCCAGAGCCCCAACACTTACGACTTGTTTCTGTTTGAGGGGCTTCACGCAGAAGCTGCCGTCGGCGTGCTGCACAGGAGGAGGGTGGTTAGAGGGGAGCAGCAGGGCACCAGCACGGGCACTTTCCCCAGCTGACACTCTGGGACACTCACAGGGGAATGACAGAGGCAGGCCCCATCAGGAGGAGCAGCCTGCGGCCTGAGGGGTCAGGAGCCTGCGCAGGCTCAGCCCAGCGTGCGGGTGCCTGCACGAGAGGACACCCCCTTCCCAGGCCACCAGCCTCTCCCGCTGGGCCGCTCTGCTGTTCTCAGGATGCCTGGGCAGGCCAGAAAGAACTATATGCATTGTAGAGTTGCTCACTTTCTCTCTCTTATTTTTTTTTGTGTGTTTTTGAGACAAGATCTCATTCTCTAGTCCAGCCCAGTTCTGAACTCACTATGTAGCCCAGGCTGGTGTGGAATTCAGGGTAATCCTTCTGCCTCAGCCTTCCGAGTGCTAAGATTACAGGCATATGCCACCACATCCAGCTAATCCTTTGTGGTGCTGGGGAATCCAACCCAGGGTCTTGTGCATGCCAGGCAAATGCTCTAACCTTTGAGCTATACCCTCAGCCCAGCTACTCACCTTTTCAAAAGTTCCCAATAGCACGTGACAATGGCCAAAATATTCTGAAAGAAAACAAAGGCACATGGATGACACAGGATGGAGAAAAAACCTCAAAGGCCCTTCCTCCACGACTCCCCCCACCTGCCCACTGCCCTCCCTCCCTGACTTCCCTACCTGCCCCTGCCTCTGCGCTCTGACTCCCACCATCTGCCCACCAAGTACAGGGCTGCCACCAGCAGGTGTGTGTACAACCCAACACTCTTCCCGTCAGCCCAAAGGGCCAGGGACTGTGGCCGTGAGGGCGTGGACACTCCTAGATACCCACAGAGCAGGTATGTTACACTGGGGCCACAGCCTCTGCCAGGCCTGGGTCCCAAAAGGACAATGTGCACAGCAAAGGAATATGGAAATCCCCGTACCATCTCCTTCATCCACCACAGCGTGCACCACCAAAGGGTAAACCTCTCGGTCCAGGTCAAAGCCGAGCTGCAGGCAAGGAGGGGGAATCAGAGGCCGGAGACAGCACGGCTCCCACTGAGAGGGGCACTGCCAGGACGTGCTGGCCCCTCGTGGGCCCTTGCTCAGCCTCAGCCACGTTACTCACATGACCCCATCACTCACATCTGTTCAGCTGAAGGCCACCAATTTCTTTTTAAAAACCTCATGGGATTAAAGCTAAGTCTGAAGCTTCTTTTCTTTCAGCATGGCTTTCTCAAATATCCTCGGTTAACGGGCTACTTTGGAATAGAAGAATTAACAAGGCGGTTGTATCCTTTGTGTGAAGTACGCACTGTGTGTACTACTGAGGGCCTTGGCACTGAGCCCTCTCTTATGCTGTATTTTCAGACGGGTCTCACTAAATTGCTAAGTTGCCCAGGCTGGCCCAGGACTTGTGATCCCCTGCCTCAGCCTCCCAGAGTGCTGTGCTTACAAGCCTGCGCCATCAGGTCAGGTGCCTAGAGGTCACAGGCTAAAAGGTGACCATGGCTTTGGAGCACCTGGGTTGGCCTTCGGCTGCTGGGCTGGGGTCTTGGTGCCCCCATGTGACTGCATGAGGAGTGCTTGGGAGAGGCAGCTTAAGCTTACCTCCTCCTCGGCCCACTCCGAGGGGTCCACGGTATGGGAGGGCAGGCAGAACTGCTGGCACACACCTCGCTTGTAGTGTACGGTCTCTGACTGCAGACTGTCATCCTTCGGAACGTAGCTGCGGAGGGGTGGGAAGCAGGGCAGAGGTTATGACCTGAAGGCTCCCTCTGCCCAGGCTGCCCTCCCTCTCTGGCTGTAGCCTAGGCAAAGTGGCCTTATTTTTTTTAAGTTGTTGTTGTGACACTGGGGATCAAGCCCAGGACCTTCACACTAAGCCCATTCCCTGCCCATTTTTATTTTTGATTTTGAGACAAGGTCTTGCAAGTTGCTCCTGCCTCAGGCTCCCTGAGTGCTGGGTTCACGGGCCTGCATCACTGGGCCTGTTGGCAAGGCCATTTAATCCAGTCTTTTGTTTGTGCTTGGTGATGTTAAATTTATCAATCCAATCACATATCCACAGAAGACGTTAAGTAGGTTTCTGGGGACCTGAGGAGGTCTGTTGCCATCTGCCACTGTTCCAAGATGGCACAATATGAAAGGAAAAAAAAGAGGAGGGCTTTGTAAAGGGAAAAAGCCTGAATTAGGGAACTGATCGCACTTGGGTGTAGAAGAATGTTTTCTTCCACATGTGAGTATCAGCAGGAAGTGGCTCACCTGGTTTCTGGTTCTCACCTGGCGATACCATTCTGGAACTCTTCGGTGGCCTGGTAGTAGATTGTGATGGCCACACGGGCATCTGTGTCAAAGGTGAACTCGACGTTGTAGTGGACTTTAGCCTTGCCGGCCTCTTCCCCAGGGTTCTTCACCTCCTCTGCACATCTACAAACGACAGAAGAGCCAGGCCTTGGGGCAGCATAGCAGGACTTTCAGATCTCTTTCCTTCATTTTTGGGGGTACTGGGAATCAAGTCCAAGGCAGACACACTGAGCTACATTTCCAGTCCATTTTTTACTTCTGGTTTTGAAACAGGGTCTCACTAGTCCCCAAGTTGCTCGACTGGGCTTGGACTTGTGATTCTCCTGCCTCAGCATCCCAGAGTGCTGGGATTAGAAGCCCTGTGCCCCCAGGCTAGGCAAGATTACCTCCTTCCTTTCTAAACTTTGGCAATATGTTGTGAGCTTCCCACTGTGTCACTAACATATGTCTCGTCCTCATTCTGGATGACCACAGAGTTCTTCACTCCCACGTGGTTGAGAATTTTAGTTCACTGTGGATATTTCACAGGGCTAATATCCCTGTGTATTCTGCCAGAACTTTTTTAGTTTTTATTTTAATCAAGGTTATTAATCGCATAGTTTAAATAGTTTCCATGAGGCCTTACCCCTCCTTCCTCCTCTTTTAGCTGAGCATTCTGGAGAACTCAATGCTAAATAACAAGGGAGAAGACTTCTTCACTTTTCAGGGGCCAACACCAGCCCTGGTGTCACACCAGAGCAGTGAGGGCTGTCCCTCTGTCACCCTGCCTGCCCTGTGCAGGGTTCCACACCTCCACCACCTCCATAGTGGATCCGGGGAGATCAAAATGTATACACTGAATGTTTCAATTTAAAAGAACTATTACAGTAAAAGACACACGGCCACTGATCTCCCTCGCAATACTCTCCTTGTTGAACACACTTATCCCACGATTCTTGCCACAGTCCACGTGCCATCTAAAGGGAAGGCAGGCTTGCAAAAACATGATGTTGCGTCCTCGTCCACCTCACCCAGGATCTGCCCCCTTGTGATTTCTGGCTCTCCCCCAAAGTCAACAGGATGGGGAAAGGTCAATGCTCTGAATCTGTTCAGAAGATCGAGAAAGCCTCAGTAGCACAGCTAAAGAGATGAAAGAGGACTTCCAGAACTGCTTCCGAGAGTAGCGAGAGCCACGGGATGGGAGGTGCAGGTGACCAAGGTGTGACACAGACACACCAGTTCCTCAAACGGAAGGTAATTGTTTGTCATAAATATGTATGGATAGAAAGCATAATTCTGAGACAAAAAGAAATGAGACAAGTATGTGTGAAGTGAGGGGGAGGGCTGGAGGAACAGTGCAATGGGTGGAGTGCTTGCCTAGCAAGCGCTAGGCCCTGGGTTTGACTCCCCACCATCACAAAAAATGGGTGCGGTGGTGCACGCCTATAATCCCAGCCCTTGGGAAGCTGAGGCAAGAGGGACTGCTGTGAGTTTGAGGCCAGTAAGGAAAATACATATATATGGGCTGACGACCCGCATGTCTAGCTTCTCAGATTTCTTTCTTTTTGCTGCTGGGTCTGGCCCTCAGCTGTCCGGAGGTCGGCTGGTGAGCTCTCGGTGGGCTGTCTGCCTGACTTTCCCAGGGTGTGGCAGGCCATCTCTACTTGCCATTCAAGGGAGGGGACCTGTCTGTCAGCAGACAGGTCTGATCTTCATCCTACTGTTCTACCTTGACTTCCAGAGCACCTGACCCTGCTGCGTCCTGGGCCTGCGTGGAACAAGGGGGCGGTGCTCAGCTGGCCCAGGCTTTGGATTCCCTGGTCTGCTAAGTCGACTCACGTCTTTCACGCACACTTATCTCCTTCAGTGGATTTGGAGAGGAAGCAAAAGTAGATGTCTGATCACCCATCTTCATCGGGAAATATGAGAGTCAGGATTTACTCTTTAACAATCTCAGAAAAAATAAAAGAAGGGTTGGGTGTAGCTCACCCAGAAGGCATAAGGCCCGGGGCTGGATCACCAGCACCACACACGTGTGTGCACACACACCCCTCCTTCTTCACCCTACCTCCAACAAAGAAAGGGCTAGGCCCAATGGCGCAGGCCTGTCATCCCAACACTCTGGGAGGCTGAGGCAGGAGGACTGCTCCAGCTCAGCCTGCACAACTCTGTGACTTAGGGAGATCCTGTTTCAAAATCAAAACTAAACGGGGGTTGGGGGCATATAGCTCAGCACTGAAAGCATTGCTTAGCACATACAAGGCACTGGGCTCAGTCCCCAGTACCACATAAAGAGTAGCTGGGTGTGGTGGTGGCACATGGCCTGTAATCCTAGCACTCAAAAGGGTGAGGCAGGAGGATTGCCCTGAGTTCAAGGCCAGCCTAAGCTACACAGTGAGCTCAGAACCAGCCATGACCAGGACTCAAACAAATAAACAAAATAAAATAAAATAAAAGGCAGGTAATACAGCTTAGTAGAGGAGTATCCCCAGCACCATGCACACACGCGCGCACGTGCGCACACACGGACGCACTCATCAAAAAGATTTTCTAAATGCTAATGAGGCCAACTTCTAAGAGCATCAAATAGATACTGAGTCATCTTTCTTGTCTATTCAGAAAAACGTGGGCGTCCGGATAGTGCTCGCTCCATCTGTCTTCCTGGGGACTAGAGAGGAACAGCGGGCACACTGGTGGTGGAGGGGGCGGTGTCAGGTCGAAAAGTTACATCTCATGATGGCACTGAGGAGGAAATACTGATGACAATCAACACTGACAAGGAGGGTGAACCGCCGGGCACCACGGGTTCCTCAGAGAAATGAAAGTGCACAGAGGCAGTACGACGAGGACTTTTCTATCGTCAGGTCAAACATCTCACTAGCACATAGGCTTGCTAGGTTATCTGCAGAATTCCTGTGTCCTCAATAATTCTTCCTTTTTAGGTCCACAAATAGGGTAACACTGAGCACGGCTAAGCAAGCGCAAGCTCCCCCCAGCGCCCTGGTGGTGAGCCCTAAGCTAAGCACCTGCAGCTGGCATCCCCACGGGCTGGCAGCAGCTCTGGGCCCAGGGAAGCTGCTCCGCAAACACCAGGGCGTGAGGATGGCACTGCTGCCACTGTCCTCAAAAAAGGGACACCAGTGAGCTGGCCTGAGCCTCAGGGAATTTACCTGACCAAGCGCAGCGTGTCCTTGCGGATGTTGATCAGGCTTCGCAGTGTCTTCACGGGCTCTTGGGGAGGTGGGGCGGCATAAGGAAACTGCCAGAAACAAAGTAGGGATGGTGTATTTATTTACTTTTAACGTCTGCACGTCAATGTCTGCTCTTGGTAAGTTGCCCAGGCTAGGTTCCAACTTGCAATCCTCCTGCCTCAGCCTCCCAGGGTGCCAGGATTTCGGTTCTGTGCCACAGGGTCCAGCTATGATGGTGAGTTTATTTTATTTTATTTTATTTTGAGACAGGGTCCTGCTCTGTAGCCCAGACTGGTCCTGAACTCACTATGAAGTCCAGGCTGGCCTTGGACTCATGGCAATCCTGCTGCCTCAGCCTCTCAAGTGGAAGGATTAAAGGTGTGCCCCATCAGTTTAGAGGTCAAAATCTCCTAGTGAAGTTCCAAAAGGACACACTGTGGCTGGGTTAATCACAAAGGCTCTGCCAACTGACCTGAGACCACAGGGAGCCAGGTTGCAAGCCCTTCCCTTCAGGGTAACCACGGTATCTTAGGGATTTAGGGACTGCAAGTAAAAGAGAAAGAACCCCACTGTGTACGCAGAAGGGGAGGCTGCACACAGCGAGGAACCCACTTCCCCTGCAGCAGATCACACGGGAGCAATAGTTACAAGGGGGTCCCGGGGCTGGAGGTATCTTCATCACTCACCAGGCACTTCCCAACTCCCCCATGGACCTTTGGACTTAAGAGTTCTGAATTGACGGTAAGAAAAACTTCACAAAAGGGCTGGGGTTGCTGTTCAGTGGTGCAGTATTTGCTTAGTATGCATGACAAGGCCCTGAGTTCAAACCCCAGCCTGGGGACAGGGTAGGGCTGGGACATGGGCAGGTGGGTAGGGTGGTCCACGGAGTTAAAGAAAGAGAAACAGCAAAAAGTGTCAGGATGTTGTGGTGGCCTATGCCTGTAATCTCAGCATTGTGGGAGGCCGAGGCAGGAGGACTGCATACTGGAATCTAGCAGGGGCAACTTAGCAAGACCTTGTCTCAAAATAAAACAAAATAAAAATAAGGAAAAGGGCTGAGGTCAGTTTAGAGGTCTTGGGTTCAATTGCTAATATTGCAGGAAAAAAAAAAGGAAGAAAAAGAAAAAAGGCACTGGAAAATGCTTTCAGTAGCCCAAGAGTGATTTAAATGTTTCTAGTATTATCATGCCATTTAGACAACACAATTTTTAAAAGATATACCGTCACACATCAGGATTGCGTCTTGAGAGCTGGATCATTACGCACTTCTGTCACTGTGGGGACCACAGTGAACACACTCAAGAGCATCTCAGATGATTAGTGTCACCAGCTGATCCCACCTCGGTGATCACGCATGTACACGCACTCTGCTCTTGACCGAGATGTCATTATGCAGCACATGGCTGGAATTCGCAGGAAACCTCTTTGTCTTTGTAGCTGTGCAAAACCGCAGCTCTCCTAGCCCAAGACTACGCTGCCCCTGGAGTGCTGGTGTCAGACACAAGTCGCCCATGTTGTCCCTCGCATGACTTTGTACATGCCAACTGCATGGGGTTATTTTACTTGGGAAATAGACTTTATCAGACACACACCTGACTTCACACGCACCATGCAACTGCACGTAGTGCCCACGCATGATGTCGTAGGTCCTGAAAGAACACGCTTAATCCAGACTGAGTGCACCCAGGTCGCTTACCTTAGGGGCATTGCAGAGCAAATGTTTACCTTTTTATTAACACTTTAAACATAGATTCTTTAAAAAAATTAAGTTGCTTTAAAAAAATAAGGACAAAACATTATATGTTCAAGTAGAAAACTTGAAAAATACAAGAACTGTCAGGCCTGGTGGCACACACCTGTCATCCCAGCACTTTGGGAGGCTGAGGTAAGAGAATCGTAAGTTCAAGTCCCACCTGGGCAACTTAGCAACTTACTGAGACCTTACCTCAAATAAACAATAAAAAGGGCTTGAAGATAAGCTCAGAGCAAAGGCCCTGTGTATAATCCTCAGTACAGAAACACACACATACAAGAAAAAAAAAACCAGTCATAATTTCACCACTCAACATTACTACAAGGGCTGGAGACAGCAGTTACAGCACTTGCCTATCAAGTGTAAGGCCCTGAGTTCGATTCCCCAGCACCACATAAAGCCAGACATGGTGGCACACGCCTGTAATCCCAGCACTCGTGAGGCTGAGGCAGGAGGATTGTCATGAGTCCAAGGCCAGCCTGGACTCCATAGTGAGTTCAGGACCAGCCTGGCTACAGAGTGAGACCCTGCTTCAAAAGACAAAACCAACCAACCAACCAACCAACCAAAGAACAGTACTCCAGACAACAGCACAGACGATGTTTTCTCTACAGCCCCCCACACTTTTCTCAGCATCTGGCACTCTTTCACAGGGTAGACTAGGCTACCTATTTCCCACTGAAAGAGACACAATAAACATTTCTAAAGTCTACAGCTCTGGCACTATGGAGAGACAACCACAGACTTCATTTAATCCATTCTACTGTCCGCGTTTCTGGTTTTACTATTTTTGCCGACAGGAACGTTATGGTGAGTGTCTTTGGCCCCGTAGCCTGCATGCTTGTTTGATTATTTCCTTGGGACAAATTCCTACAAATGGAATTACAAGATCAAAGAGTAAGCATGCTTTTAAGACTTTAAGAAACATTTTGCCAAACAGTACCGCGCAAAGCTGACCTCCGGCCCCGCTCTCCTACGGGCAGTGCGCAGGAGGCTTGGGCATACGTAAGGGGATTCTGGCCCAGCCCAGGCTGTGGCCTATCTCTCCCCACTCCCTTCTCAGGCTGTCAGACTAAAAGAATTTAAAACTATTTTTCCAATAAGCTTAAGGAAAAAGTAATTAGGCAGGAAAATCTGACACAAATGCCAGTCTATTATTCTAAAGCCAAAATAAATGACTTTGGGTTTTAAAAAAATTTTTTTCTGGAGTAGCAAAGTTAATTGCTTCATGTGTGCAGGTATTCAGGAGTTATCTGTGACATCGAGCTGACGTGAAAGAAAGAGAAGAAGAAGAAGAAGAGTTCTTTCCCTTCCTGTTCTCCCTTCTCCTCCTTACCCCCAAAATGAAAAGCTAAGGCGAGAAACAAATGCCCTAGCGCTCTTCTCCCCAACTCTGAACACCACATCATGATGACTTTGGTGTGGGGCCCACGTGACTCCAGGGAAGGAATCACGATCGACTGGAACACACCTGCTTCTCCATGTTAAGTCCCCGCCTCTCTCCCACACAAGAAAAAGAAACCACCAGAGATGTGTTCAGGAGAATCCATGGGTTCCTGGTCTCAGTGGCTTTATTTATGCCTGAGAGTTCACGTATAATACAGCAGCACAGGATGGGGGGATAGAGGTGTAGCTCAATAGTTAGAGCACTTACCTAGTGTACACAGGGCCCTGGGTTCGATTCCCCAGCGCTACATAAAATCAGCCAGAGGTGGCTACTCCTAGACAGAGGACTATTATCAAGAATATACAAAGAATTAAAAAAGCAGACTCTGCAGGGGCCGAAGGAATGGCTCAGCGGTTAAAGGGCTTGCCTAGCAAGCGCTAAGTCAAGCGCTAAGTACCCGAGTTGGATTCTCCACATAAGCCAGGTAAGGTGGCACACGCCTGTAAGCCCAGCATTCAGGAGGCTGAGACAGGAGGACTGCCGTGAGACCAAGGCCAGCCTGGGCTCCATAGTGAGTTAGTGAGTTCAGGACCAGACTGGGCTACAGAGTGAGACCTTGTTTCAAAAAGAAAAAAGAAAGAAAAAGAAAACAGAGAGATGGGAGAAAGTAAGAAGACAGAATTTGTACAGAGGAAGAGGGGACATGGGGGGTTGAAATCGTGGAAGGGAAAAGAGATATATAAATAAAATTTAAAATATTTAAAATTTAAAAAATTTTTTCATCTAAACATATTAGCCAGGCACGGCGGCCCATGCCTCTACCCTCACTCAGCACAGGCAGCAGCTGGAGGGTTCTGACAAACCCAAGGCCAGTGTGGCTTCAAAGGCAGATGATACGGCACCACAGACAGCCCAGAAAAGGACAGAGAGGGCGGGTGGCGGAACAGCACTGCGGTGAAAGCGCTTGCCTTGTAAGCTCAAGGCTCTGAGCTGACTCAACAGCACCATATAAAGCCGGGCATGGTGGAGCACGAGGGGCAGAGGCAGGTGGATTGTCCTGAGTCCAAGGCCAACCTGGACTACAGAGTGGACTCTGTCTCAAAACCAAAACCAAACCAAACAAAAAATAAATAAAAAAGGAGAAAGGCCACAGAAAGCTCAGGCACGTGCATATTGTTACTCTGGCTGAGGTGGCTGCAAGGCTCCATGGAGGAGGTGGTATCTGATTTGGGGTCCTGAAGGATAAGTGAAATATATAAACTCAGAGTTGATAAGAAGACACAGGAGCAGAAAGACCAAAGGGGAACTGAAGAAACCGTTTCTCTGCCGTTAGAGTTGTCTCCGTTTCCTTTCTAGCCAGTTTAGTCCACCATTATTCTTAGCTTCTTGATCATTTTCCTTTTAAAAATAATGAGAGGTGCGGTGTAGCTGGTGGTAGAAGGCCTGCCCAGCACGCAGACGGCCTGAGAGTAGAACCCCGCACTACAAAACACAAAATAAAACAAGGCCAGTGTTTCCTGACGCTCACTACGAGCCAGGAACACGCTTTGTTTTATCTGCTCTCTGCAACAACCCTGGGAGATGGGCATGGCTGTTCCCACGTTCGCCAACAAGAAAACTGAGGTAATAAAGAGGCTGAATAACTTGCCCAAAGTCCAGGGCTGAGATCTGAACCTGTCCTTCCTTCACCTCTCCCCAGGAGGCTCCCAGATGTGGCTTCTGGAACAGATGCAGCTCCCACATATTAAAGCGCTGAAAACACAGACTTCTTTATCTTCTAGCTTTTTTTTTTTCCAGTATAGACTACATTTATTTATTTATAGAGACAGCATCTCACTCTGTAGTCCAGGTTGGTCCTGAACTCTTTTTTTTCCCCATTTTATTTATATGTATATGTGCAAAATTTAAGGTTTACAATGGAGTTGAGCATTTCGTGCACATACGTATCTTGTCAAGGTGACAAGGGCTTTCCCACTCTCATTTTGTCCCTCCCTCTACCCACCCCTCCCTCCCTCCTCCCCCACCCTGGCCCCCCTCTTTCACTTTGTTTTTCGTCTTAAGTTCCATAGGAGTTGTGATCTGGGTTTCTCATATCAGAGAGACCATTCGATGTTTCACCTTCTGCTTCTGACTCACTTCACTAAGCATATCTTCTAGTTTTTTTTTTTTTAAATAAAAAACACTCAGGCTGTGGTATGTACAAAAGCACAGCAAACGCCATTTAAGAGGACTGTTGGAGCTGGGCATGGGGGCACACGCCTGCAATCCCAGCATTCGTGAGGCTGAGGCAGGAGGATTGCTGTCAGTTCGAGGCCAGCTTGGGCTACATAAGTGAGTTCAGGACCAGCCTAGTCTACAGAGCGAGACTCTTGTCTCGAAAATAAAAATTAATTAATTAATTAATAAGGAACCGGTGATGTACTCAGTGCAAAGGCACTGGGCACAATCCAGAATACTGCACACACACACACACACAAAAAGGTAAAAAGGTCCAGGGCTGTAGGTGTAGTCAGTGCTTTGGAATCTCGAGACCCTGGGAATTCTCCAGTACCACAAATACCATTTTAAGAGAACTGTTGGAGCTGGGCAGGGATGGTCATCGTGGCACACACCTGTAATACCAGCCCTCAGTTGGAGGAGGCTGAGGCAGGATTGCTGTCAGTTTGAGACCAGCCCAGTCTACATAGTGAGTTCAGGACCAGTCTGGACTACAGAGCAAGATCCTGTCTCAAAAAAAAGAGGAGTGTTGGAAGTGTTTCCAGAGAGGAGCTTTTCTGGAGCACAGTATGACCAACCCCTTTAGCGTGCGGAGCCTAATGGAAGCTGTAAGGTCAGAGCACGTGCAGGGCAGGACAGTGTCAAAGGCCACTGGTCAGCCTGCCTGTATGCCTTTTGCACAAGACCCTGGGAAAAATTTCTAAACCCAGACATTTCTCCTCCATACTGTTTTCAAAAACCACAGTTAGCGTTCGCTGAGCTCTTTAGTGCACCAGGGGCCCTGGGCCGGCCTGGGCGACTGTGGTGAGTCCTGTGTACCCCTACGCAGTGCCATGGGGGAAGCCCTGGCCGCAGCACTGAGTGAGCCTCCGGTGCGCAGGCCACTTGAGGGATCCCAAGGCCTGCTGGGTCTGTACAAAAATGAGCCAAATCTGGGAATAGGTTTTTTTGTTGTTGTTGTTGTTTTGGTTTTTTTTTGAGACAGGGTCTCCCTCAGTTGCCCAGGCTGGTTCTGAACGCACTATGGAGCCCAGGCTGGCCTTGGACTCATGGCAATCCTCCTGTCTCAGCCTCCTGAGTGCTGGGATGACAGGCGTGCACCACCACGCCTAGCTCATGTGGTGCTGGGGAATCGAACTCACACTTAGTGCCTGAGTTAGCGCCTGCTAGGCAAATGCTTTAACTGCCGAGCCATTCCTCCAGTGCCCCCATCCCCTGCTGCCTGTTTTTGTTTGTTTTGTTTTTTGAGACAAGGTCTCCCTCTGTAGATTGGGCTGGTCCTGAAATTGCTTTGTAGACCAGGCTGGTCACGAACACCCAGTAAGCCCCTGCTTCAGCCTACTTAGTGCTGTGATTACAGGCATGAGCCACCATGCCCAGGGCCTTGCGCTTGCTAGGCAAGCACTTTAACAGCTGAGCTATTCCTAGAGCTAGAGCCTGTGAATCTAAGAATAATTCAAACCCCAAGCCCCTTGGGCCCAGTACAGGTGCCCAATTCCAGCCAGGCCTGAGCCCTCACTCCCCACGTTTCGCCAATCAGGGCTCTGTGTCCCCACAGGGCAAGCTCCCCACCTCTGTTCCAGTGCTCCCAGATCTTGGTACCTGTGCCTTGCCTCGGCCAGCTGCCACCTGGTGCCCACAGATGGAACTGCCAGGAATGGCAAGTACAGGGCCGTGTTGTGGGAGCATACACGTGCAGACTGACACGAACATTGACCACGTGTTCTACATGACCTTACAGTTGGTCTTTATTTGTAATTCTGGAATCAGACAACACCTTATCCCATAACACAGGAGTGTTCTGATGAGGGGAGAGCGGACAAAGCTGGTACGGACAAAAAAGGGCTGAAGCAAGCAGAGAGGAACCAGGCAGCAGAGGCATCATCTGAAAGTGAGTTACCTTATAAAGATAACAAGGAGGGACGGCCTTACCATGCCTGTGGAGGCTGGCCTGCTCGGCAGCTCGGCCATCCCTCCTTCTCCCAATTTTTCAGAAAATCAGATAAACCACCTAGTTTCAGTTTGATGACCTGGAAATCCAGCACAAGCGACCCCCACATGGTCCATGGTTCCATCTGGTGGGTCACACGTGGGAGGTCAGCCCAAACCCTTGGTGTCCTCCAAGCACACTTACTCCTCATCACACAGAGGGCAACCGTTTTGTTTATCCCTTCTGCAAATGCTACAGATGCACCAACCGCTGTCCCCAGGTCTCACTGATGAGCAAAACACACTCATGCTCCTAAGGCATTCAGACACAAGTTAAAGTATTATGCAATAATCAATCAGTTATAACAGTGACAAGAGGAGGAGTGAGAACTGACCGCAGAGCCGGGGACCTAGGCTAATCCGGGGGGCCGAGACGGGCAGGAGACAAGGAAGCGATGTATCTTTAGGCTGTGGCCGGAAACAAGTAAGAATTTGCCAGGAAAAAAGAGGAGGCATGGAATGTTCTGGGCATTAGAAACAGCGCGTGGAAGACACTCTGCTCAGCAGGCAAGAGATGAATCAGAAATGAGGCCAACTACTTGCCTTTTCTTGGCCCATTTTTATGGGACAAGAGAAAGCTCTAGAAGAGGTATATTTGGACAACTTAGCTTTTTTCTTTTCCTTTATTTATTCTGAGACAGGGTCTCGCTCTGTAGCCCAGGTTGGCCTCAAATTCACCGTGATCCTCCTGCTTCCCGAGTGCTGAGATTACAAGCATGCACCCACCACACCCGGCTTATGTAGAGATGGGAATTGAGCTATGACCCAGCTCTGGAGCTTAGCTCTTAAATTCAATTAGCTCAGTACCTGGGCTGACTCTGGTTTCCTTGCTGTGCAGCACGCTTGAGGTTGGCCTTCCACAGCGCTGGCACAGAGGCCTCCAGGCTGCACACCTCACCTGCGATCCCTGCACTGTGGTGTGATCAGCCTCTCCCAAGCCACCAGGGCATCCCTGAACCTCAGCTGAGTGGCCCACAGCCAACAGCAGGGACTCTCTGAGGGGGTGGCGCCACCACAGCTGCCAGCGATCCTGCTCCTGGCCTGTGCCCTCACCATGAACTAGCCGTGAACACTGCAATCCCAAGTAAACACCAACACTGACCTGAAGCTTCCACTTTGGCAACTACCTGCCCTCTCTGCTGAGTGTCACGTTCTGCCATTCCATCTTTGGGTCACCATCCAACTGCTGCAACTGGGCCTGGTTGCCTCCCAAGTGGATCCTATTCAACATCTCTGCGGGCAAGAGGACTGGGGCACCTGTGCACCTGGGGAGCAATGTGTCCTTGTCTCCCAGGCAACTTGCAGTTTTACTCATCAGATGGTCCAAAGAGGGTGTCCAGAGAGCCAGACAAGGGACAAACCTTCATGAGTAGGTTTCCCTGTCAACCGCAGCACCCCGTGGGCACTAGCCAGAGGTTCCTTCCACTCCCCCAGGGCAGCTCCTGGCTCCTACCCCTTCCTGGCAGGTGGGGACAGCCATCCCTCTGGATGCTTTTGTACCCTCTGATTTCAAATATCTCATTAAACTTAACCCTTGGGTTGCATTCACATGCGTCACAGGAAATATGACGGTGATACACGGAGATAAGAGCATTTGATGTCTCGATGCCGTGTGTAAATGACTGGTGATTCTGAATCGGGCAAAAACTATAACCCATTCATAAAAATAAATTATTAACCTCAATAAAAGGCTTTTTTTTAAAGTACATAATTTCATTGAGCCTGATGGCACATGCCTGTCATCCTAGTATTCGGAGGCAGAGGCAGGGGCATTGAGAGTTTATGGCCAGCCTGGACCACACAGTGAGGCCCAGCCCTGCCTCCTCCCCTCAAAAAAAAAAGATACATTAAAATTTTGTTAAACGTATTTATCTACATATATACGTATTTTCAAAAAGTATATAAACCAAAATAGGCAGCCAAATAGACAGACAGCCAATTTTTAAAATACACAGCCAGGTGTGCTGGGCCAGGCCTGCAGTCCTAGTACTGGAAGAAGCTGAGGCAAGAGGATTGCAAGTCTGAGCCCAAGCTTAGCAATTTAGTGACTTAGCAAGCAAGTCTCAACCTAAAATAGAAGAAAAAGAACCAGGGATGTAGCTCAGTGCAAACGCCCTGGGCTCGATCCCCCAGCATCACAAAACACAAACACAATACATACCACAGCCTACCCTACCATACCATACAAGGACACACTTTGCTGTCCTTTACTATCAGGCTCAGGCCTGATCATATGCAAGTGGCACAAATCAGCATACGCTCCACCATCATCCCCGTGAGCCCTCAGGAAGTACAACCTCTCCCACTCTGCTGGCTGTGTGTACACAGGTTTCCTGTTTCTGCCTACTTCATATTCATCATAATATTCTGGCTTTGTGAACAGAAACCATTCAAATTTTTAGTCCGCCTTGGAAGGCAGGGCAGCAAATATTAAAAAGAAACCCTTGGGCAACTCTAGACATCATGAAAGGGTTTCCCGCTGAGGTGCGCTGAGGCGCCTGATGCACACCGGGTGTACTTTACACAGGTTTGCTGAGGTTCCCAGGGGCAGCTATCCTCCACGCCCCTCACATGACGTCCTCACCTCTGACGCAGTGATTCTCAACTCTGGACGGGCTGCGAACCACTTGGGGAGCTTTCCGAAAAGATCAGGGCTTAGAGTTCTGCCCCCAGATGCTAAGTCCCCTGCTCTGGGGCAGGGGGTAGGAATCTGTATCTTAATCAACACCTCAACTGATTCTGATAAAGGCAAGTTAGAGATCACACTAAAAGAACAAATGCTATTATTCTGTATTAAATAAAATTTCATTATATACCAAGATCAATTTGCACAATTCATCTCTTTCAGATTTGTTTCTCACCAAAACAATAAATATGTCTGTTATGAAAAAATCCAATCGTGACAGAAATGAAATACAAAGCTGGGCAATGTAGCGCACGCCTGTGATCCCAGCACTGGGGAGGCTGAGGCAGGAGGACTGCTGTGAGTCCAAGGCCAGCCTGGGCTCCATAGTGAGTTCAGGACCAGCCTGGACTACAAAGCAAGACCCTGTTTCAAGAAAGAAAGAAAGAAAAAAAAAAAGAAATACAGAAAGTAGAAAGTAAAAGTTGTTCATAACCTTATCCTAAGCACAACACCATCACCTGTATTTAATTTCTAATATTTCTGTAAAAAAGAGCAGTTTTGCACTGATTTTTTCACTTTGTATGATGCATCTTCAACTTCACTGTTTTGTTATTTCTCTTTTCCCCACTATTTTTTATTAATATACATATGAAATACATAATGTTTATAATGAACTTGAGTATTTTGTGCACATATATATCATATCAACTTCACCATCTCTTCCCATTTTTGATCTCCCACCCTCTCGCCATCCCCCCAATCATGTGGTTCTACAGAATGCCTGTATTCTGGGTTTCCCACGTCAGAGAGACTATACAATACTTAACAGTTGTAAAGTTCTGCATCTGAATCATTTCACTTAAATCACCACTCTTAAGCTCAGCTTCCTATTCCTCAAATGGGCTGCAGTGATAAAATCTTGATTCCTCTTCTCTGAGTCTAGCCAATCTCTTTATAAGGACATTTGTCAAAAGCTCTTTTCTTTTTAATATTTTGCTATATCTTTGTTGATATTCTTAAACCTGGCCTTACCCACCAGTCCACATAAGAGAAGAACTACAACCACGTAATTCAAAAGACTAATAAATGTAAGAAAGAAGAAAAGTTAAATTTCAAATGCCTTAGCTGAGTACTGGAAGGTACATGTTTGTACATTCAAAGAGTTATCTTTACATCAATCAGTTTTCTTAGGATAAACTTACATCAAAGACCTAATAAGTAAATTGCTACAATAAACAAACAAATCTGTATCACATAAGTAGACTTAAAGTAACAGATATGAAGGGAAATTTAGTTATTTCAGAATTTTTTAACTTTCATAACTCATTTACTCACATTTCACTGATTACTAACATTTTGCTAGATTTGGTTTATAATTTTATCTGCCTATCCATCCATATATACATGGATATGTATTTTTAAAAAATTTTACATCAATTTTCTATACTGCATGTAATTATTCTGTTTTGCACACTATACTATTATTAATAATGATGTGAGATTTCACAGATTTTATAGAACAGCTGGTACTGATTTAGAAGTATATCAATCAAATGATTAATGTTTTCCCACATTTTATTGATATGTATATGTGCAAAATTCAAGGTTTACAATGAAGTTGAGCATTTTGTGCACATATGTATCTTGTCAAGGTGACAAGGGCTTTCCCACTCTCCTTTTGTCCCTCCCTCCTCCCCACCCTCCTCCACTCTTTCACTTTGTCTTTCATTTTAAGTTCCATAAATCAAATGATTTAAATACCAATCTATTTTTTATTAATTTTCTCTTTAGATGTTACCTTTCCTCCCAGTTATTTTGGTGCTGCTTATCTATCTGACTCTTTCAAAGAGGGTAAGCTCACATTCAACATCAAAACAGTGAATTGCTACATTAAACAAGCTTAAGACTTTATCAATTTGCTACATTAAATGGACTTAATTCTGTATAAGTATACTACAGTTAAAGCAATAAATAGCTATGCTTAGTTTTTACAGATTTTTTGACTTTCATACATTGTTTACTCATATTTTACTAATTATTAACATTTTGCCCTATTTGGTTTTTCCTTTTACCTATCAATTCATCCCTAATTTCATGCATAGCCTTACTTTTTTCTCAGCTCATTCTCCTCTAGCTGTTGTTGCTTTTTCTCCGGGGTCACTGGTGTCGTTGGCCTCCCTTTCACTTTCTAAGTTTCCTTTAAGTATTCTCTGCAATGCTGGCTTAGTGGCTGCAAATTTCTTTAAGCTTTCTATATCATGGAAAGTTTTAATTTCTCCCTCTAATTTAAAAGATAATTTTGCTGGATATAGCAGTCTTGGTTGGCATTTATGTTCTCTTAGTGCTTGGATGACATTGCTCCATGATCTCCTGGCTTTTACTAGAGTCTGGGTTGAGAAGTCTGCAGTGATCATGATGGGCTTATCGTTGTAGGTCACCTTCTGTTTTTCTCTTACTGCTTTTAGTACTTTCTCTTTGTGTGGGGTTTCTAGTATTTTAATTATGATGTGTCATGAGGATCTCTTCTGATCAAAGTTGTTTGGTGTTCTATATGCTTGCAGTAGTTCCATGTTCGTTTCTTTTCTTATATTTGGGAAACTGTCTTCCACAATTTCATTGACCATGGCCTTTAAGCTTTTTGTCCTCCGTCTTCTCCTGGACTCCCATGATTCTGAGGTTGTTTCTCTTTGAATCATCTATCAGCTGTTGTAATGGTTCGCTTTCTTCCTTTTTTGTTTGTGTTCTTTACAGCCTGTATGTTCCAGCTCCACCATTTTATCTTCTAGGTCTGACATTCTATTCTGAAGATATTCAATGTGGTTGCTTATAATTTCCTGTGGGTTTTTCACTTCCTGGATATCTGCATTCAATTTTTTTTATATCTCTATTGTGTTCTTCTCTAATTTCTTGCATTGCCTTCATTATCTTTTGGTTTATATCCTCTTTGTTCTCCTCCAATTGCTTTTCAATGTTTGTGGTTAGCTTAGCTGTGTCCTGGCGTATCTCTTGCATTATCTGTTTCATTTCCTGTTTTAATTCAAAGTATTTCTGGGCCTAGAAGTTATCATCTTTCTTGCCTTTTTCATCTTTGGATTCCTGGATCTAGATGCCTCTGGCGTGCAGGGCAGTGGCAACCCGGAAGCCTACGGTGTGCATGGGACAGGGCAGTGGTCCCCTATTGAGGTATCTTGTTCGCCCCCGGCCCCCTAAGCAGAGCTCTCACGCCTGTCCTGGCTTCCCTACCCCATGGGGGTTCTCCACCCTCAGAGGTGCACCCACTACACTGAGGTGTTCAGAAGATCAGCAGCCTTTTGCCCCCTTTTTTCCTCTCTCTGCCTCTTGTGCCAGTTTCTTCCTAGGCACTGTTTAAGGGTGACCCCAGTAGTCCTGATGTGCTCTTCTGAGCTTTCTTTTACTCTAATGGGTTCAGTCTCCGGCTTTTTTTTTTCTAAAAATAGCTCCTGCTTACATCCTTGCCTGTTATGGCTGTCAAGCGCTGCTTTTGGCCCAGGCTCCTGGCCTTTTCTAGGGGAGTGTGTGTTGCGTCTGTAGTATACACTACCCACGGGTTCGTTTTTCACAGGCTGGGGCTGCCAGCTGTCGACAATTCCTACTTCTCCCGGTCCGCGCAGACCTCAGACTGAGGGTCTGGCCTCCAGGCTTTCCTCCGTCTGTGATCTGTGGATGCGGCAGCTCCGGGCTGTGCTGAGTCAGCTGCTGTTTTCCCCCACTTCTGATGTGACTTCAGGATATCTGACCTTCCCATGGCCTCCTGTCCACTGATGGGGTGCTCCATCCTCTCCCAGCTCCGTTAGATGTTCAGGCCCATGCAAGCTTTCCTCCGTCCGCAGCTGCCTGTGGCTCCAGCCATTTGCAGCTGTCTGTGGCGGCTTGCTGCACTGCTGGGATTTTTTTTCTCCAATTTCAATGATCCTTTGGAATTTCTAACCTTCCCCTGGTCTCCTTTCAGTTGTTGGGGTGCTCCTCTCTTTCCTAGCTACACTGAACACGCATTTTACGACTAAATTCTCGACTTTTTAAGTGGGTCGTTGAGGAGACATTGTGCAGCGCTGTTACTTGGCCTCCATCCTGACTAGAAGTCCTATAGTCCTATTTCTCTCTCTCTCTCTCTCTCTCTCTCTCTGCCAGGTCTTGCTCTGTATTCCAGGCTGGTCCTGAACTCACTCTGCAGCCTATGCAGCCCGGGCTGACCTCGAACTCATGGCAATCTTCTCAGCCTCCAAGTGCTGGAGTTATAGGTATGTGCCATCATGCCCAGCTTCACTTTGTTTTGTTTGTTTGTCCTGAACTTACTACTAGATCAGACTGGACTCACAGCAACCTCCTGGCTCAGCCTTTTGAGTGCTGGGATTCCACGTGTGTTCACTATACTCGCAGATCTCGCTGTTTTAAAAACTCGTTGCTATTCATACTCCACCTTCCACTAATATTAACATGTCACATACACAGAACAATAAGGAAACCAGAAAACTAATGCTATTCAATACTATGAACTAATCTATAAGTTTTACTCTAAGCTCACCAGTTTATCCTACTAACGTCTTTTTTCTGGCTCAGAATTCATTATAGGATCTCACAGTACATTTTCCCCCAGCTTTTCTTTTTCTTTTTCTTTCTTTCTTTTTGAGCCAGGTTCTTGCTCTATAGCCCAGGCTGGTCCTTATCTTCCTCTGTATTCCAGGCTGGTCCTTAACTCACTATGTAGCCCAGCCTGGCGTTAGACTCACTGCAATCCTCCTTTCTCAGCCTCCTGAGTGCTGGGATTACAGGCATGTGCCACCATGCCTGGCTTATATGGGGCTGGGAAACAGAACTTGGGTACTTAGTGCTTGACTTAGCACTTGCTAGGCAAGTGCTTTAACTGCTGACCCATTCCTCTAGCCCCCCAGTTTTGTGTAAAAAAATTTTCTGGCACACAGAAAAGTTGAAGAAAGCTGGGAAAGGTGATTTATGCCTATAATCCCAGCATTTGGGAGGCTGAGGCAAGAGGATTGTTATGAGTTTGAGGGAAGCCTGGGCTACACAGTGATTTCAGGACCAGCCTGGACTACAGAGTAAGATCCTCTCTCTCTCTCTCAAAAAAAAAAAAAAAAAAAAAGTTGACAAATTTCTTTTGTGAAAAGGCACCAAAACTGCCTCGGCTGGATTCAAAAGTGCAATCCCCCAGCCTTAGCCTCTCAGAGCACTGGCGGGTGGGTCCCCTCGTGGACTCGGGGCTGCAGAACAGCCCTACTTCCCACCCTTGACAGTGTACTGCCGTTTACTCTTATGTTGTTGCCACTCGTCATTGAGCTACACCCTCCAAAGCCAGCCACGGCCATTCCCCAGGTGAATGCCACTGGATGCCACTTGGCCTCTCCTCCCTTCCCGACCTTCCTCCTCCAGGTCTCCCAGCAGCACACAGTGATCCCTCGGACTGCTGATGTTTCTGTTTACTTGGCTCGGTTTCTTTTGTTTTACAGAATGTTACTCACTACAGGTTTGTCTGACATTATCACACGAGTAGCTGGAGCTCACGTGGGCCCGGACGGCACCCCTCCAGGAATGGCGACTTAGCACTGGGCTTGTGGGCTCTGACCGCCTGCTTCAGATGGTGAGTGCTGGGCTCCTCCACAGAACCGTCAGTTTGCCTTTTGTAATAAGTACTATCCTAGGGGTGGAACTTTGTGACTATGCAAATGTCTTGTGCGTTAGCATACCTGTGCCAATTAATTTTAGCATCCACTGATGATTCTTGCCTGTAACAATAATTACTAAGTTAATTGTCTTCTGATGACTTTCCAACATTCTTCTATACTCCTTAACTGAAATTCTACTGTAAGAAAGGTTGTTCCTTCCCTGCCATTCATTTCATTTGTTCAATTATATATTTATGGAATTTACAATATGTATTTTTATGCAGATTACAAAAAACACTAAATACCAAAAAAAAAAAAAAAATGCTTTTTTTTGAGACAAGGTCTCATTCTGTAGTCCAAGTTGGTCTTGAAATCACGATACAGACCAAGCTGGCCTTAGACACACAGCAATCTTCCCGCCTCAGTCTCCCAGTGCTGGAACTACAAGTGTGTGCCACCACGCCTAGTTTTATGTGGTGCTGGGAATCAACTCAGGGCCTTATGCTTGCTAGGCTGTGTCATTTCTCCAGTACCCCCCCCCAAAAAAAATTGCTTTTAAAAAGAGAAAATCACTTTTGAAAATTTAAAGGTATGGCACATGCCTGTAATCACAGCACTCAGGAGGCTGAGGCAGGAGGACTGTCATGAGTCCAAGGTTAGCCTGGCCTCTGGACCATCATGGGCTACAGAGCAAGACCCTGTATCAAAAATAATCAAACAAAAACAAAAAAAGAAGAAAAACAAACAAAAACCCCTTAAAAGTAGAAAAACACTTATTTTACGCAGTGGGCAACATTATTAAAAATAATAAATGGGCAACTCTAGTAATATCGCAGTGCTGATGCCAAGGAATCAAAAACCAGTTAATATGGCAACCAACATCCAGAGTCATATTAATAACATGGCACTACATAAATAATATCATAAAAATAGTTCAAAATGCCCTTTTTAAAAATAGCGGTAGGGCTTCACATCCTTATCTAACGCTGGGCGGCCCTTCTGCTTTCCGCACTTCCTGTTCTTGCTAATATGCCCGAGCCCACCGCAGCTTTTAGAGCGGTGACATTCTCTCAGCTCTGCGTCAGGAGAGAGCAGCTCCGCCTCTGTGGAAGTGGGGGGGGGGGGGGCGCGTGAATACAAGTGTGCCACTGCTGGAGTCCAGAAGGCCGGATCTGCACCAACGAGGGTGAACCCTTTCCCACTAATTTCCCACCTCGTCGCCATGGGGAGTTGGTCGCCAGCTTGGAAAGACCATGAATCACAACGCTGGCGAGGCACAACCCTTGTCTCCCCTGAATCGCCAATGGGGAGGAGACACCAAGAAGCTCCAAGATGACCCTGTCCAAAACGTGCTTTGTGTTCCCACGTGGCTACCAAAGAAAGTCTGCTCCCCTTCACAACGGTGACCCGGCAGGAGGCGTGCATCACCACCCAAAGTCATGGCTACCTGACATCGTAGTATCAAATGGGGACCTGTTCAAAAATACTTAAGCAATTAAATCAAGCAAGTGCCAATTAAGCAGCTCTCTGTCCACCCTGCCAGGTGACAGGCAGGGCACAAACGACCTGACTCAGCAAAGCGCCATCACAAAGCTGCAGGGACCCTGGGCAAGGACCAATGTGGACGCATCTACCTCTTCAGGGGTAGGGTCTCAACTTGCCACCCGCCCCCAAGACGACAGATGCTCACTCACTGTGACAATGAGCTCCTCCAGCCAGCTGTGGAAACTGCCTGGCAAACAAATCCTACTCACTGACTCCCAGGCCCCGGGGCAGGCTAAAACCCATAACGCAGGGCCCTAAAGTCAACACTCCCCTCCAGAGGACCAGCTGCGACAGACTCTGTCAGAGAGCAGCCCGTTTTAGGCAAGGTTAAAATGGTGGGAGGCAGTGAGGTCAGCACAGCAGGCACAGACCTCTCCTCCCTCCAGTCAGGCAAATACATCTTCCCGCCTTATTTCCCACAAGCTACCCTTCCTGCGGCGGAGTTTCCTGACTGTCCCCTTGGGAGGCTCACAACCCAGCTCACAACCAAGAACCGTTTTCTACCAAGAAATTTTGACATGCTTGATACTGCATGTGAGCAACATGCTCGGGAGGCAGACACAGAAACAGTCAAAGCAGACGAATGTCCATGGCGGGAAGAGTAACATGGCAGACAGAGTGCGTGCCTAGCAAGCATGAGGCCCTGAGTTCAAATCCCCAGCACCACATAAGCTAGTCATGAGGGTGCACGCCTGGAATCCTGGCACTAGGGAGGCTGAGGTAGGAGGATCGCTAGGAGTCACAGGACAGCCAGGGCTCCTTAGACAGTTCAGGAACCACTGGGAGTAAAGAGCAAGATCTTGTCCCAAAAAACAAATAAATAGGGCTTAGGGCTGGAGGAATAACAGCTCAGCGATTAGAGCTTTCCCCAGCAAGCACTAAGTACATGAGTTTATTCCCCATTACCACATAAGCGAGGCGTGGTAGCATATGCTCATAATCCTAGCACTGAGGCAGCTGAAGCAGGCTCCTGCCCGTGAGTCTGGAGCCATTCTGGGCTACGTAGTGAGCTCAGAACCAACCTGGACTGCAGAGAGAGAATCTGTCTCAAAAGAAGTAAAAATAAATACATAACAGTAAAATTTAAAGAGTAGAACATATGGAGATTACATATGTATTTTCCTTGCAAGAAGCAGTTGGACATGCTAATATCGCCTAATGTTAGGTCTCTAGATTTTGGTGCTGCTGCTGTTGTTGTTCTAAGACAATGTCTCACTGAGTCTCCACACTAGGCTCGAACTTGCGATCCTCCGCCCTTGCCTTGGCCTTCAGAGTGCTGGGATCACAGGCCTGCACTGCCAAGGGCACTGGCTTTCCTCCTATTTTAAAATAAAGGCATTTCCTCTTGTCCATTTACTAACAGGGCAAGAGGCCCGAGCTCTGCCATGTTGCCTATTTCAAATGCAGAAAGGGCTGGGGGTGCAGCTCAGCAGTTAGAACGCTTACCTCGCTAGCAAAAGACCGCGAGTTCAACTCCCCAGCACCACATAAACCCGGTTTGGCAGTGCAAGCCTGTGATCCCAGCTGTGTGCTTAAAGTCAGCCTGGGCTACCTAGTGACAGCAGGACTAGCCAGCACTGCAGAGTGAGGCTGTCTCAAAAAACAAAAAAATGCAGAGAATAATAACTGCAAGCTGATCCTCACATTGAAAAACTCCAAGCTGTCCCACTCTCCAACTGTGCGTGCACACGCCAAGAGTAATTACTGGAGCTGTCAAGTCTCCAACTCCTTCCTGGAGGAAGAGTATACTCCGAAGCCTGCGCAGCTGTATGGCTCAGCTCTGGCAGCAGAGAAAGGACAAACTCATAAACAAAAACAAGGAATCCTGCAAGCCAATCCCACGTGGACTTCAGAGGTATGGCAGTCTGGCTCCTTTGACTGCCTACAGATTTGAAGGTATGTCCCTGAAGTTACTCAATCAGCAACTTCACTCAGATTTATTTTTAGTTAATCCTAAATTATGGAAACCGTGGTTAATCAGAAGAACTGGCACATAATAAAAAGCCACAGTTTATTTTGTCTGATGGCTTTAATATCTAAACTATTAATGTAAAGATCTGTAGAAATCCTCATGGAAAAATCTATTCTGCAGCTAATTTAACAAGGTGCTGGGCTCCATTTTGCCCTGAGGCTTTGAATACTCTTCAGTCGTCCTCCATAGCAGGGTGGCCAAGGTTACCAGAAGGAATGGAATTTCTTTCTTTGGCTTATGTAGAAGTCTGAGCTCATTTAAATACTGTATATACAAAAACCTAGTGTCCAAAACTGTTAAGTACCAGATGCTGGAACTCAGAGACAGAACACATTCACAAAGCATCACGAACGTGCCACTCCAAGTCCAACATGTCATCTTTCCCATCCTGGTTTCTATCCTGCTCCCCAGAGCCTCCTTCCTGAGCTCTCGGCATCAACTCATGCCTGTCACTCACCTGTCCCTTCTCAGGTCATCTTTGTGAATCGCCAGTCCTTGGGCCACACACTCAACACCTCTCATTCTTTTTTTTTTTTTTTAAATTGGTCCTAAACTCACTATGTAACTCAGGCTGGCCTCAAACTCATAGCAATCCTTCTGCTTCAGCTTCCTGACAGCTAGGATCACAGGTGTGTGGCAGGCACCACGCCCAGCTTATGTGGTGCTGCAGAATGGAACCCAGGGCTTTGGACTTAGCAGGGAAGCGCTCTGACTTCTAAGCTGTGCCCCAGCCCTAACACTCCCATTCCTATGCTCCGCAAACTGTTCCCTGAGGTCCTGCCACTCTTTACTGATACCCTGCATGCCATTAAGACCCATTAAGACCCTGGGATTCTCATTACCTCTCAGGGCTTCTCAGGGGTGATTTCAGGTCAAGAAGAAATGGGAATCTTACCATTAGCAGGCAGCTTTCTGAGGATAAAAATAGCAGCCACACTCCAAATTCAAACAAGGTGCAAAGTCAGGACAGTAAAACAGATAATAATTCTCCAAGAAGAAATTCGTATCCAGGCCCAAGGCACAGGCCTGCAACCCCCTCACCCTGGGGGGCCAACACAGGAGGGATTCAAGCTCCAGCCCAGTCTACAGCTGCATCACCCTGAACTCGGCAAGCTCAAGCCCAGCCTGGGCAACTCAGCAATTTAGTGAGACCTTCTCAAAAAATCAAAAAGCAACATGGGCTGGGGACGTAGCTCAGTTGAAGGCCCTGGGCTTGATTCCCAAACCAAACCAAACCAATCGAACCCAGGTCAAGAAACGTCTACAAAATACCCCAATTGGTACAACTCAAAATTGGCAAGGTCATGAAAAGCAACGAAAAACTGAAGAACTGTCACAGTTTGAAGGAGACGATGGTTAAAAAGTAACCAGGGATTCTGGACTACTTACTAGGACAGAAAAGGAACATGAACAGAAAAATGGTGACACCTTTATAAAGTCTGCAGCACTGGCGCTTCGGGGCTCACTGGTGGTGTCTCTGTGATAGCTATTCGGTTTGGACGAAGAGTTGTGGTTATGCACAATGTTAACCTCAGGAGAAGCCAGGGACAGGCACGTAGAAACACTCCACCTGTGAGATGCCCTCTCCATCCATGAGGTGCTGCTCTAAGTACAAAATTATTTCTTAAAAAGTAAGTTCAAGAGAAATGACAACACTGAGTGGGCCGTGCACCAGATCCACAAGCAGAAGGTATAGTGATTTTATACAAATTACCAAAGTCTAATACCAGCACTCGGGAGGCTGAGCCAGGAGGATTGCTGTGAGTCCAAGGCCAGCCTGGGCTCCATAATGAGTTCAGGACCAGCATGGGCTACAGAGTGAACTCTGTCTCAAAAAAAAAAAAAAAAAAAAAAAAAAAAAAAAAAACCAAAGTCTCCATTTCTTTACAATCATGATATGCATGATAAAAGTTCATTAAAAAAATTTTTTGAGACAGCATCTTACTCTGTAGTACAGGCTGGTCCTGAATTCACTATGAAGCCCAGGCTGGCCTCAAACTCACTGCAATTCTCCTGCCTCAGCCTCCTGAGAGCTGGGATTACAAGTATGTGCCAGCAGGCCTGGTCTGTTCTCACACATTTTGAGATTAAAGGTATTAATCAAGGCTTAGTTAGGAAAACAAGGTATCATGCCAGTTACTTAAGAGACAGAACTTAACATACGGAACCCGCTGAAAGATACCAGAAGACAGAAAGGGGCCCGAGGTGGCAGAGGAAGAGAAACTTCAGGACGCAGCTACTCACCTAACCTGGGGCCAAGGGCACAAAGGAAACGGGTGGCACCCTCGAATGCTAGGTGCCAAGAGAAGGGGCATGTTCATCCTCTGGGACTGACTTCTGAGGGCGGCAGGGAGTGGGAGTGGTTGCAAACACTCACCCAACCAGATGCCACAAGGGAGCACAGCCTCCTCCCTGGGACAGCGTCCTAGACACACGCAGCCAGCAGCCCTTCTGGCTCTCAGCCCTGTGAAACCTCCAGCAGCCCCTGGCAGGCCCAGCAGGGAGGGGCTGGCCCAGAAGAAAGTGGTCCTCAGCGTCAGCACCACTGAGCAGAGAGTACAGCCTGCAGCTGGGCCTGGGAGACAACAGCCTCTCTGTCCCAGGGAAACGATTTTGTCGACTGGAAATGCTATCTACTGGTAGTTATTATTTTACTAAGCCCAAGTTAACTGCTTGCTCCTGTTCTCCTGTACAAACATTTTCCCAAGGACTGGGGGCATAGCTCAGCAGTTCAAGTGCTTGCCTAGCAATCTGGGTTTGATTCCCAGTTCTACATAGCTGGGAGTAGTGTCACACACCTGTAATTTGAGTACTCAGGAGGCTGAGGCAGGAGGATTTCCTTGAGTTCGAAGCCAACCTGGGCTACATAGTGAGTTCAAGAACAAGATGGACTACGGAGTAAGATACTAGGGAAATTTTTTTTTCTTATTTTTACCAGTTGGAACAGCAAAAGACACATAAACTTCTGGTGTTACCAGCATTAATTTTTTAAAGACAGGGTCTTGCTCCGTAGTCCAGGTCAGTTCTGAACTCACAGCAATCCTCCTGCCTCAGCCTCCCAAGTGCTGGGATAACAGGTGTGCACCACGAGGCCCAGCTCTATTAATGTTTTTAGAAAAAAAAAAAAGTTTAAGCAAGTTTAAGGCCAAACTGGGTAACTCAGCAAGACTCTGAATAAAAATAAAAATTTTATGAACTGGGCTTCAAAATAACAATAATAATTATTATTATAATAGAGTAAAATTTTTTGTCCTGTCTTGGTTTTTTTTTTTTTTTTTTTTTTTTTGAGACAGGGTCTTGCTCTAGTCCAGGCTGGCCCTGCACTCACTATGTAGCCCAGGCTGGCTACAAATTCAGGGCGGTCCTCCTGCCCCCAAGCACTGGGATTACAGGCATAGGCCACCATACCCAGAGTTAGTACTAGGAAATCAAACCCAGGGCCTTACACTTGCTAGGCAAGCACTTTAACCACTGAACCCTATTATGGTTTGGATCTGAAGTATTCCCCAAAAGCCCCATGTATTTGGATGTGGTGGATTACCTCTGAGAGGTGGGGCCTGGCTAGAAGGGTGTGTGCTGGTTCCGCCTTGCCTCTGTCACTGGTGTCCACCATGTATGCATGCGACCCTCTGAAACTATGAGCTAAAATAAATTTTTCCTTCCTTACATTGCGGATGTCAAGTACTCTGTCTCACCAACAAGTAACTATGACAGAACTGGTCCCAGAGAAGTGTGATCTTCGCTGCAACTCTGCCTGGCTATGTGGTTTAGAAGCCTTTGGAACTAGTTTGGGGGAGGAGTTTGAAGACGCTGGCTGGAGGAGTGCTGTAAGCTGAGTCTGATGGGAGATCCTGGTTGGAGCTCAGAAGACCAGAATGCTGACAGAACTGTGGATTGGAAAGGCCAGGCTCAAGAAGTTTCAGATGGTAAGGAAGACCTTCTTGGCATCCGATTTAAAAACCATGCATGCGACAGTCTGGCAAAAAGTGTATCGATCGGCATTTTGCCCTCGTCCACAGACTTTGACTAAAAATGAGATTAAGGGCGGTAGCCTACCTAATGTGGTGGAGGAGATTTCAAAGCAACACAGTATTTATGCTGTTACTGGGTACTGCTTGTGGCTTTTAGCCAGCTCTGAGTAGCAGGAGAGATGGCAGAAGAGCAGGTGAGTATTAAAAGGGTTAGCACTAAAAAGAAGTCAAGTGCTTGCAATCACGACTATAAAAAAAGAGGCCTCAAGGGTATCACAGGAATCAGCAAGATGCCACCCTGTACCAATTAAAGGGTGGAAAGGCAAAAGATCTTGGCTCTGAAAATAGTTCCCCAGGATAACCTTATAGGGTTGAATAGAAAAATGTGATGGAATTCAGCCATCTAAGAATTCAGAGGTCTCAGCAGGGTTTGTCTAAGCCTTAGTCCAAGGGGCCTAGAGTGCAGCTCATGCCTGTGGCAGACTATGGCAACATCCACATTAATGCTGGTTTCACCCAGACTTCAGAGGAAAGACGCTGGAGGCCAGGCAGCGCCGGGAGGCAAGGCAAAGAACTGTGGAGAAGCCTCTGGATCGGGGAGACCCCGACAACTTGAGTCTCCACAAACATGGATTGTCAGCTTAGGAAACCTACAGGCTGGTGAACACAGCCAGCCCAGAGGTAATGGAAGGGGCAGGCCACCCAAGCTCTTTGGGGCACACATCTTGCCACAGCTTACATGAGGTACTAAAAAAGTTACCAGACTTAATGGAACTGCAGGGTTGGTCACTGTCCTGCTAGGTCTTGCTCCTGCTTTGGTCCAGCTGCTTCCTACCCTCCTACTCTTCTCTCTTGGAATGGCAATGCTCGCCCTGTGCTATTGTATGCTGGCAACTTTTAACTTTTCTTTGATTTTCACTGGAGTTCTGTTGTGATTTGGATCTGGAGTGCCCGTCAAAAGCCTCAAGTACCTATGGACACTGTGTGGGGCTGGGAGCGGGGCCTGGCTGGAAGGGGTGAGGGTTTGGGGCTTGACCCGAAGAGCTGTGCTGGGTCTGCCCTTCCTCCCTGACTTGGCTCTGTTCTGCCATGCCACGAAGCTCTGTATCTCCAGGGCTGGCTCTGTCCCCCTTCCACTGTTTCCCACTGTCTGCCTGTGAATGGACTATGACTTTCTGAAACTGTGAGCTAAAATAAAATTTTCCTTCTTAAAGTTGTGGATGTCAGGTATTCTGTCCCAGCAATGAGGAAGTAACTAAGACAAACGCACAGCTGGAGGTTTGCCTCCGGTTTCAGGGGAGACTTTAGACTTGGCCTATTTAGCAGTGCTGAAATTATTAAGACTTTGGCAACTCTTAGAAAAAGGCTTAAATGCTTTTTGCGTAAGGAGGCAGTGATGAGGTTTGGGGCCAGGACAGAATATTATGATCTGGATGTGTCATGTCTCCCAGAAGCCTCATGTATTTGGATGCAGTTAAGGGGGTGGGGCCTGGCCAGAGGGGCAGAACACTGGGGCTTCACCGAGAAGAGGCAGATTACCGGGAAGGGTAACAACACCCTTCCTCCTCCCCTGGCTTTCCAACCGCCACGCAAGAAGAGCTCTCTGGCTAAGCCTCCATTTCCACCACTGCTGGCTACCCACGTATGGACTGTGATTTTTCTGAAAAGTGTAAGCTAAAATAAATCTTTCCTCACTCAAGGTGTAGATGTCGGGATACTCTGTCCTAGCAAGGGAGAAGTAAGAACCAGAGACACACTCCCAGGCTCTTGTTTTGTTTGAGACAGAGTCTTACTCTGTAATCCAGGCTGGTTTTGAATTCACTACATAGCACAGGGTGGCCCGAACTCACTGCTATCCTCCTGCCGAGACCTCCAGAGTGCTGAAATTACAGGTGTACGCCACCATGTCCAGCTTATGTGGTGCTTATGTGAAACTGAACCCAGGACTTTGCACTTGGTAGGCAGGTGCTTTAACCACTGAGCTAAGCTCCCAGCCCAAAACAGAGTAAAGATTAAAAAGGGGGGAGGGGCTTGAGAAAAGCATGTCTCTAGGTTCATGCACTCTACGAGGCTGAGGCAGGAGGATCATAAGTTCAAGTCCAGCCTTATATCAAAATTCAAAATAGAAAAGGAGCTGGAGGAAAGGCTCAGTGGTTAAAGCACTTGCCTAGCAAGTGCTAAGTTCCAGAGTTGATTCCCCAGCACCACGTAAGCTGGGCATGGTGGCACACACCTGTAATCCCAGCACTCGGGAGGCTGAGGCAGGAGAAGCAGGATTGTCGTGAGTCCAAGGCCAGCCTGGGCTCCACAGTGAGATCAGGACCAGCCTGGGTTACAGAACAAGATCCTGTCTAAAAAAAAAAAAGGACAAAAAAGCTAACCCAATTTTTCTTTGCAACGCGACACCCTTAAGTACAGTTTCCCGTAAGACGGGCTATACACAGGAAACAGAGGTGAGAGTGCTCCCGGGTTTCAGAATGTTTCAAAGAAATTTCGAGGAAATTCCTACAACCCACATGCTTTAGCTTATCTGATGAATACCCCAGCAGCTCTCTTGTGCTCAACAAACCGAAAGTTCCAGCTCGCGGCAGCAGGTGTCAGGTCAGTGGAGCTTCCCAAGCTCCCGTCTCGAGCTTCTCTAAGACGGCATCTCCGCTTCGTCACTCACTTCCCCTTTGTTCTAAACTGCGGTGCGTCTGTGTCCACGCAGCTCTGCAAGACTGTACACTCGAGGGCCCAGCCCTCCCTGGAGTCATTTAGTGCCACCAGAGGAACCAGGGCAGCACAGGCAGAGGGGAAGCACGACCCCAGGAAAACAAATACAGGAATCATTACATCTTCACAAAAGTGTCCCACGTGCCCCACCCTGGGTAACTTGCTATAGAGTCTGAATACTTGCCCCCAAATAAGTGGTGCACTGGCGCAAATCAATGCTCACAAGGTAACCGAAAAGCACAGTCCACTAAGTGGTTTTAAATTAAGGGTTTGTGGCCTAGTATGATAGTGCAGGTACACCCACAGTTCTAGCACTGAGGGCGACCGAGGCAGAAGGATCCAGATTTGAGCCCTTATCTCGGCCACCTAGCAAGATCTTGTCTCAGCGTCAAAAATAAAAAGGGCTGAGAAAATTTCAATTCTCAGTACTGACAAAAACATTAAAGGTTTATTTTATTTTGAGACAGGGTCTCCCTCCAAAGCCCAAGGCTGGTCCTGAAGTCACTATGTAGTCTAGGCTGACCTTGGACTCATGGCAATCCTCCTGCTTCAGTCTTCTTGGGGCTAGGATCACAGGCATGCACCACCACACCAGGCTTTGTGTGAGGCTGGGGAATCAAACTTGGGGCCAGGCACTTGCAAGGTAAGCGTTTTAACCAATGTGCTATCCCTCCAGCCCCGTGGAGTGATATTTATTAAGCTTAACCAGCACTTAGTATTTCCTGAGCTAAGACCCTTTGGTCCTACCAGTGAGCTGTGGCAAGGCTGGAGAAAGACGAAATGATTCAACAAAGCAAACATGACATCAGTGGCTGGGAGACCCAGATTCCTGTCTCTGTCCTCCCACTTACCTGACACATGACACTTCAGACAAGTAATTTAGGCATGTCTCTCGGCATGAGTATTCCCCCATCTATCTCATCAGTGACTGAGGTCAAATAAAAATGCTGAGGAAAATCATACTATGCCATAAAAGCATAGGTTATCACTAGGGATCACTTTTTCTTCAATAAAGGATTCTACTTGTAAAGCTGTTTTGAATACGGGGGGGGGGGGGGTGGGAATTACAAATGAAACATAAGCAATTAAATAAGCACCTCTGATCTGTAAATGGCAAAGCACGAGCAGCCCGTGCAATGAGGATCCGCCTCACTTTGTTGTGAGCCTGCCCCATGCTCTACTGAAATCCAGCCTCACGGGGACAGCCAGCCCTCACAGAGAGGTATCCACCACTCCAGCTACCGCAAGCTGTCTGAGGTTCTCCGGTGACGACTAGAAGGGAAATGCTCCCTAAATAAAACGGGCTGGAGCAATGGCACAGCAGTTAAAGTGCCTGCCTAGCAAGCACAAGGCCCTGAGCTTGATTCCCCAGCACCACATAACCTGGGTGTGGTGGTACACCTGTAATCCTAGCACCTGGCATTAGGTTCCCCTAGGAGCACAAACCCCACCATGAACTGCACGTGCGAGAGATCTGGGTTGCATGCTCCTATGTGAGTCTAATGCCTAATGATCTGAGGCCCCCACTACCCCCAATGTATGGAAAATTTTTCTTCACGAATCTTGTTTCTGGTGCCAAAAACATACAGGATCACTGCTATGCAGACTGCCCCATCTTTCCTCTTGGCCTGCCCCTGTCTTCCTGTTTATGGCTGGGTAACCACAGACTCAAACCTCCACACTGCTCGACTGAGCTTGGCTGAGCCCACAAGACAGGCAGGGGGCTTCTCATGCCAAAGGAGCCGAGGGACCTGGCAGCACATGCCTGGAGGCCCCAGAGGACTCAGAGCATAGATCTTACAGGTGCTGAACCGAGAACTTGGCACCAAGGCAAGGTAGGGGCCAGTAAGTGTGGGGACATTCTCTCATGACCCAGAATGAACATGCTGCCGAGGATCCAGGATGCAGTATGTGCTGGGGGAGAGGCGCTCCTGGGAACGTGGGAAAGCGACGGGCTACAGAAAATGACTCCAGAGTCACCACAGAAGCCCAGGGGAAACTTCCAAAGGCTTAGAGGAGTCGGCACCCCAGATGTGCCTACCAGGCAAGTGGGCAAAGGCTACCTGCGAGGGCCTGGAGAATGCCATTTGCCACCAAAGCTGCATATAGCTCTTGCTATTGGTTACAAGCGCAGCCCTGCCCCACCCAAGCACCCGTGTGCACGTCATTCCCAGGCAACTGGGGGCTCCTTGGACAACTGGCTCCCTTGTACCCACTCTCAGTCCACCAACCCTCCAATCCATACTTAACACTGTCTTTC